>JAUMHH010153104.1:0-18964 GCA_032359455.1 Chlamys rubida | reverse complement strand
AATCAAAATTGCTCATTATTACTATTCGCTGTTACCAATATACACAATAGATTATATTAATAAATGTATATATGCTGCACTGGATCTGGAGAAGACTAATATAGGCTTGCCTGTTGTCTAATCCTATTGATGTTTTTGTCAATAAAATTTGTTGAAATCAAATTAATCTGTCCATATCTATATGAAGGAAACCCCAAATATAAATTGACCTTCAGCAATACACATGTAGTATGTCTACAGGCGAAGTAACGGCTCTATAGCCCCTATGTTTTGCCGTGCAGCGCGTTCCGTCTGGGAACTTTATCGGAGGTATATACGTTAATTAGATTTTTCAATGGTTTCATTATATACCACATTATTTCTGTAGGATTTACTGTCCTTTCTCATGCTTTATTTAACCCATTTGGACACGACAGCCAATATTCAAACGGTCAGCACTAGTAAAGTGGCTAAGTTGCTATACTGATACGGTTAATACTACCCATAAGGTCAGTAAGGTAGGTTTATATCCGTACATAAACCAACGGTAATGTTCTCTCTCTGAAGATATATCCAGTGTACTCACGACAAACACGCCATTCCAACGCCTTGGTGAAATACAATTACCGTCTACTTTTAAGTATATTTTGTTTATCTCTATTCTTATTAGTCTCCGTCATGATGATCTATTTTACATTACGAGGGGATTTTGACGATTATTAACGAGAAGTTTGATAATCAGAGTTATTCATAGTTACCTGGTATACATCACCAATAAAATACACCTACGTATTATGATGCAAACTGATAGTTTTGAGCATGCAGGCATTTACTTGACAGCTGACGGTTGAACGATATTCAACATTGTCACTTTAAAAAGAATGAAACTGTATCGTTCGTTGATAAATTAATACATTATGATGCAATTTTATATCTAAACTAGTTGACTGGAACTGCACACTCTAAAGAGTTACTGTAAACTTGAAATCTAACATGGAAAATATTGTCCACCAATTTATTTTCGCCCTTCTGCTTTGAAAAGGGTGTGATCTCAATGTCAAATACAGTTGAGACAATGGAGATTACAATAATTATGTAAGACATTTCTTGGGATACAAACGTAAACAAATCATTTAGTAATGAGTGCTTGTTTTATCAATAGCAACATCTTATTTGATATGATATTACAACGATAAAAGATATAAGGGGGGGATGATATTCAACAAGAATTTTCCTTGATCGCTGAAAGTTTATTTTTTTATTTTTGTAATTCCAAAAAGTAGTGACAAACATAAACATATTAAGGGAAGAATTTTATAGCGTGACGTTCTTTTTGGGCCACGAACTCAATCCTAGCCCTATAGGAGATTGAACCTATACGGATTAGCTGTCATTTACCCGAGGGTTCGGATTTTACTGTTAAGTATAAACCTAGAATCGCCAAGGTTAAGACAGTTACAATCTAATTCTAAGGTTGATATTTTCCTGGCCTGCTAACATTACTTTTATTGCGGGATATTTTCTATATAATTCTAAGGTTGATATTTTCCTGGCCTGCTAACCTTACTTTTATTGCGGGATATTGTCTATATACTTTAACATTGTAAATATTTCCTTGTTCTGGAAAATAGCATTGTTCAAAACATGATTTTACATTAATTCATACAAACAAGTGCCAAATTTGTCTAATCGATCCTGGCATAGTAGGATATGGTTACATTGTATAAAACACGATGACGTTAGATGAAGTGACACAATTATGAACGGAGACATTTCAGAGTCATGTTTTGAATTAGCTGTTGGTAAGCTAGGGGTTTTTTCTACATAGAAAAATATTGATTGGACCTTTTTATTTTGCAATTTGTCGTCTACTCCAGATTAAGAATATACATATATTGTAATTAAATGAAAAATGTGTACCGTTACCCTGACGAACTGAAAGAACTCATTTACCTCATTTACTACAAGTGTACGACTTATATGTTGCACTAAACGTTTATCTTGTGGGGACAATGGGGCCGAAAGGGGTTCATCAAGTATATAACATGACGGGATAAATCATTATTTTATCATAGTTTAGCAGGAAGTGTATGGTATAACGTGATAAGAATAGAAATACAGGTGATCGATGCTTACCCCTGGGCCTTTTCCTATTCTGAGTAAATTAACATATATAATAAAATAAGTCTATTATTGATAGTGCTGTTTATATTTTACAGGAACCACTGCGCCATAAGGATTAATAGGTTTCATTGCTTTCGCAGTGAGGCATTATATCTAATTTATTCCAAATTAAATTTCGTTGTAGTGTAATTGTAAAGATTTGGTAGGAACTTGTATGCTATTCATCTGGAATAAAAAATACCCTTGAATTCAAATGATTATATTATGAATGCGGTTTCTTTCCTAACGCCTATTTACCCGTTTACCACTTAAAAATCCATACATGCAATAAGAAATGCGTGTCAGATTGTTCCTGTGTGTGGAAGGTAAACATTGACTGCATTACTTAACAACGAGTGTAACATTACAGGGTCAACACGTACCATCAATATAACCGTCACGTGATCAGTAGACAGACAGTAAGCGATAGTACAGTATTATTGAGTATCAGCAACCAAAGTGATCACCTATGGCGTTTTAAAGTAGATATTCCACCTTAATTCTAAACATCAAAATACCATTTGGCAGAAAATATTGCAGTAATCAAACCGTTATTGTACGAACATTTCTTATTTATGCGATAAATACGCTATGAAGCTGTTATTAAACCAGTAATTGTCCCACAGGTACTTATATCACCTAATTAACATGGAAACTCCACACTTCACAGACACCGTACAATGCTTCTTTATTTGATGTTGTCGCTGATATCAGATTAATATTCGTTACTGTTTAAAAAAGGTATATATGTCTATGGAAATCATCGATACATCAGGGGAAGAGGGAGTCTTAAAATCCAATCTAAGGCATTGATTGTGTCTCTAGATAATCCGTATAGCCTACGGGTAGTCGGTATGTATAAGTCATGTTACCTGTCTTGCAGCCTTGCAAGTATTGTAAGGAAATATTTTATATTGGGACCCGTCCACACAGCGGTAATATTGGTATACACACATATGTGCAATTTTTGTTTATAATATATATCGTTATATAGAGATGTGCTTTACTTAGAAGACTGTTTCCGGATCAGTTACCACTAATGAAGTTATATTAGTTATTAAGTCAATAATATTGCAGCCAATACTTATTATCAATAAAGGGATTACAATAAACAGTCCACAGATGTGCTCTATGTTAACGATTCCATATTACCCCAAGCATATTATAGTAAGTTGTTAAATTCATTTATGCCATTAACTTTAATTTATTTCAACACAAGCTGACATCAATTTAGTCTTCCTTGAAGCAATTTTTAAATCCATTCAAAACCTTTTTACGTTTCTGCCAATGGATAATGACAGGTAAAACTATTGTAGAGAATATCATTCCATTAATTTGTCTACCGGTACTGGCGGTCATTCAGACCCATTAAGAATTGAGAATCCCTTTTCGAATGGACACTAGAGCTTGTCAGCATAGCATGGTGTTTATATTGCTTTTGGCAGACATTAAAGGTTTTACCTTTTACGAATCTGTTTAAAAGGACTGTCCTGTTGAAATATCGCCATAAGCCGGTGGTTATGACATACGGCTCTATCTGAGATCAATGGTTAGAGAAAGTAGGCCAAATCTAGATCACAGTATCAAAACAACGATAGTTTAATACCGTGTTTGTGATGATGGACAGTTAAGTAAACGTTTCACACTTATCTCGTCAATGTTATATATAGAACTTATAATCATAAAGAGTTATAGTCGGTTTGTAATAAACTATTATTGAAAGGTGACGAAAACAGGAACGATAATACTTCAGTTAGAATGACTTGTTAACGGTAGTTTTTGCTAGTTCGCGCCCATTTGTTCCTAATGCTCTAATTGTTTCTGTTACCGACACTAATCTATCTATTACACACTATCAACTGGATTGATCCTTCATGTGTATTTAAAGTTGCAAACGAAAGTGTATAACCGATATCCAAAGCTCATATGATAATATCTACGTTCATGAATGCTATTGATTTACACTAAATGTCGCGTGAACTTGACTTACAACAATGATTCAGACAATGACCATATATGGATTTTAATTCAATGTTATTGATTTCAGCGCCTGGACCATCAGCAGGTATACCCAGAGTAATATTACGCTTGGTTATTTTTTACTATACTTAGAGTTTTTGGTGCTAGTTATCTGTTTGTTTGTCATCTCATTTTATATGTGTACATTTAGTAGAAATTAAAATAAAACAGATGCAACTAGCGGGAATAACCAGAGTAATAGTGCGCATGGTTAGTTTATTTTGGTGCTAGTTTTCTGTTGGTTTGTCCTTTCATTACATATTTGTATATATCATATTTGCAATTTTTATTTAACCCTCATTTAGGTGGTTGTGTTTATAACGAGGGAATCTCGGGTGCTTGTGATAGCATTATATGGCCATGGCTAGTCTTTCTATTAGTATTGTACGGAGGTTGGTATGCGAACTCATTTTTTATGTTTTCATTTCGGGATGGACTGTTCTAATTACAAACTTCACAAACTCGAAATCCTGATATAAATTAATAATTTCGAATGGCGCTAACCTAATTCCGTAGTTAATTACTTATTAATCAAGCACATCAGTAGTTAGTTTATATTTTTGTTTTTCTTTCTTTTTTTTGTTCTATTTTTTTTAAATTATCCTGCATGTCATACCTAGAGGCGATGTTACCTATTATGAGAAATACAAGTAACATCCTGAAGGTATGAAAGGCCGACATTTTTTACAGGAAATGTTGGCGTTGTTTTCCTAACATTGAAATGGAACACGTGTTCTTTTGATTTTGTTTGAACAGTCTAGTTTATTTAATATGCACTTTAACGTTTAAACCTATTGTACTGTTAATGGAATGTGTATTGACATTTAAAAAGGTTTTCGGTTATTTGTAAGGTAGCCATACAAAATCATAATGCATTAACTGAAATGAACACCAGGTAAGAATACATTTTAAAGAAAATCAATATCAGACAATACCGGATTTTAAGCACGACCGTTCCGCATTACCGAACATAAACCTCACTCCACAATAAATACTTAAGTTACGTGATTGTTTTTGTTGTTCGAAACTTGACAGTATTACAAAAATTACCTACAAAGACCAGATAATAGATATAGCCTAGCAGAGTACTTTTGTAAAACAAATTTATAGAACCTTTTCAAATTACAATCCTTATATTGAATAAATATATTTCCCCTATGGTAGAATAATATACAAAATATTATAATTTAAATGAGAAGATCGACGAAGTGTATATGTAGCTACAACAGCAGAAAATAAGGAGACAGCAAAATAATTTATTATAAACTCTACAAATATGTGTGACTCCTTATATGATGAATCATCTTACAAATTATATAGGTCACCAGTGATACGCCGTGAAAATCCTTTATCTTTATAAAACAGAAATTTTATTAATAGCAATTATGTTGATTGTGAGTTCATTTAAGTCGAATATACCATTTTATAAAGCATTTGAAATGGAAGAAGGATTAAAGATAACTAAATGTGCTCGTTTGTTTCTGCCATACTTTGTATTGGTTTTGTGCGGTATTTACCGTAGAGCTAGCGTCTTTATGTAAACGTCAAACTAAATAGCCTTTGTCCTGATGACATCGATCAGGTGAGGAATCGCCATTTGATCTAGCCTTGTAGCAACACGATTTATTTGAACACCATGTTCTTTTTATCCTGATACATTTAAATTATAAACAGAGGAAAGGTTCAGCAGGACGGAACTATTACAGATATATAATGGAATGTTCTGACGTTGTCATATTGGTGGACGAATTGTTTTTCTCATTGTAGAAAATAGCCAAAATGGATGGAGGAGCGATAAAGAAACAACGCTTCAAACGAGGAATGAGGGTAAGTTAAAAGTAGCATTGTTGTCGAAAACAGGAGCAAGGACCGATCATGCTTATTAATGTCTAACCCTGCACTTTATATTTAATTAGTAATTCAAAATAGTGACAACACAAACGCACATATATACTATTCTGATACTAAGATCGTAGTATACAGTACATATCTAGCAACAGACATATATCTTAATATTACATGCACTTGTGTATACATGATTTTCCTTTCTTTTCTAGGCAATTGAGAAATTCAAACATGCTGTAGAATTGGTGCTGATACTGGCGCGGGCTTGTATTTCTAGGCGGAAGTAAGTAAATAAACGGACAGCAATGGAGACCGATAGTAATGTGACGTGAAATATACATTAATGAACCATATGTTTAATATAATGTATCTCAGTCCTTGTTTAATAACATCGTCACTTAAAAGTGAACATTTCTTGCAGTCCAATCAGTCCAGTGTTTGTTTTGTAAGTTTAAAATATGTAGACATACAAAGTATTTGCTCCTGTCCATTTCTTACTTTGGTTATTATTTCTTTATTGGTGAAATATTATACTATGTACCGTATCATACACACGTCTGACTTGTACGTAGTACGGGGAAATTAATTTTGATCGTGTTGGCAATATAGCCGAATGATTAGCACCTTCTCCACTGTATGACAAGTATATGGGAAATCAACGTGATCAATTACCCCCCAGGGATTCGAGAGCAATCCGGCACAAAAGGAGCATATGCATCTATTGATTCTCTGCAAATGTAGCATCTTTGATATTGTGTTAATACTAGAAGGAATGCAAGGTGTCTATTGGATACTGGTGATACATAAAGACCCACCCAGTCAAAAGATGTGTGGAATGTGAAAGCTTAGGATAACGCATGTACACCTGGTATGATATTTATGACAAGTGATCAAGGCTCGATATGCTGTTGTAAAATGCGCAGCTAAGGCTATGTTAGACTGCTACAAGGGGATGTAACATGGTGTCAGAGTGACCTTACCATTAACGATATTCCTTGAGATTCCATCTTCTCGTCGTCGAGTTCCCTATAGAAACACCTCGGTGTTCTTGGCCTGCTTATAAAGAATTCAATGTTCCTTCATCTTTGTATTTAATCAAAATATGTATTCGTGGGGGATCGCCTCTCAACGTCATTATCTAATTAGTCTGTCAGTCAAATAATGCTCAATTCGATGTTATACAAAGCCATATCAGCAAGTTATATAATGTGTTGAAGGGGACTATCGATGACGGCAATAATATCAACACTCCCAGCGTTAGCTGTCAATGATAATTTTCTATATTTGGAAACGAAAGACCTTTTCATGCAGCTTAACAGGAGATAAAGATTGCATTGGCCCTAATTGTTCTTCTTTGTCTTCTGAGTGGAAGCCTATTACATCATGACAGGTTGTCATTGTAAAGAGGAATGCTATTTCCTGTAAGCTTTGTTGTTGGAGATAAAAGTAGCAGCATGCATTTGTTATTTCCTATTTGACAATATTGTATTTGATATGTGATAGGCGGGATTTCAGTGAATAACGAAATGATATCTCAAAGACTATTTGGAATTCTAACAAGTCTTAATGTATCATTATCAGTTGGAATATAACGACTTATTGAAGTAAAATAATCAGATCCAATTGTTGATAGATGATGAACAACAATCACATATAACTGAAACAGTAGCTATATTGTAGAGACTTAGTGCTTTGAATAAATGACAATTTATATTTTTATTTGTCTGAAACAATTTTATCGTTTTAGAAATCTCAATTTAGATGCAGAAATGACATAATTTTCAGATACTACAAGGAAACGAAGCCTGAAACAGCCCTTGCCGTCAAACGCCTGAGACAGAAGGGACAAAGGGAGAATAAGGATACCTCTCGATCTAGTGTGAGTTACACTCGGACTTCGCTCATTTTACATTCCTCATACTACCGTTATTCACGTTTTAGAGTGTACTTTATTTACTATGGATGTACATAATAAAGCGACAATTAAGTGATTTTCTGTACCTTACCCTTTGAATATTGTTAATGTGCCTATCAATCCTTTAAGTTAACCATTAATTGAACCATTTAGGAAGTCGATTGCCATTAGGCTAACTGAACAGCATAAATAAACCATATAAGGGATTTCTATTTTTCTTTAGTTGTTCATATTTCGTCCTTGCACCTAATCATGAAATATTTTATAAATAAACTTAATTCCCGTGAAATATACTAAAAGTCTGTTCAATGTCTATTATGTTGAATTACACGACTATATGCTACCAATCCAAACTTAATGTATGACTGTACTAGATGTTCGTACGTCTAAACTTCCATGCATGTACATTGTATGATTCAGTAAACGTAATAAGTTTCTAAGCCAGCTAGCCAGCTATGACATGTTTAACGATGAAGATTTGGTTACTCAAATATATCTTTGGTATTAAAATTCACAGACCATCAACTACATATCTTATTTTATGATTGTACTTTATTGCCTCCCAGCTTGCCTTTGATATGCAATTAGCATTTTCAACAGAACCCAACTACCGAAGTAAAAGTGATATTAAAAAGGTAGGAAACTATGTCTTGGTTCACTTGTTGTTATAAATTATATGTTTATATACATGCAAGTTGATACTTGAACAATATTGTGTCTATTTCATGTTTTTTATAATTACTTAATGATGACCATCTGTCTTGTTAATTATTTTTCCAAAATATGTTTGTCGTTCTTAACAAAACAATTCTATTTTTTGACTTGATTTATACGGAAATATCATCTTTTTTTTAGATTATTTGGGTTCTAAGAGCAACTAAGGCATTTAAACAGCTGTTCCCCGTAGAAGTGGAGGCAGACGTAGCAAGATGTGTAGCGTATGAGAGGTACATGTCCTGATCAAACACGATACCTCTTATCATAACATCATGGGTCTAGAAACGTGTTATAGTTTATCAAAGCATGTTTATTTAGGTATTGAAAGATTGTTGATTTATGAACATTTTATAATCTTAAACATCTGCCATGATAAAAACAAATACCATACAACCACATAGCTATTACAAAGTCCACGAATAAAGTGTCATTATGTGCGTAAATGTTTGAAAGTCAATTGGAATTATGTTGGGACTACTCGTACTTACTTTTGTACAAGCCACGGCTAATTACGTTTCTATTACCAACACCGTATAGCAACAACTGCCATAATGAAACACATTGTTAAATTTAGTATGCGCCAAATTTTATGAAAAACTTATCGAAAATTAAGGTAACCCTTAGCATCAGTTTGATAACCGATATTGGATGGGATTTTTACAAATCCTTTATATACTGTAAAAGTATCATTTAATGATGATCTTTTCATTGTATATCCCATCTTTTACAGGTATGATTCTAACAGGATCCTTGCGCTACAGGAACGAGATCCTGAGAGATTCTACTATATCATGTCGGGAAAAGGTATGGCATCATGTGTTTGTTTTTAATTAATGACATTGATAACATTGACAGTGGAACCTCGTTAAACCGAAAATAAGTCAGGATTATTGAAAATTCCTGATAAAAGAAAAATATGTCCATTGGTAGTATTATATTCGGAATAAGATTCTTCAGATTGGCATAAATTATGAATGCTATTTTGTTTTGAACACAAACAATTATTGAAAACTTGTCTTGCGAGCTTTCGAAAATTCTGATTCCTCTGTCAAGCAAATGATGCAAATTACTGTCTGCAGTATTAGAGTGTTATTTTGACGAAACATCTCATTCTTTAATAGCTCACGTAACTGCAATGTAACTCGGGTCATTGTGATATATATTGAGTTGTTTCAAAAGCTAAGAGTCGAGACAATGGTCTTTTGCACTCTTTGCCTGACATAGGAAACTGATGTTTTCGAAAGCTCGTAAAATAAGTTAACATTTACTGTTTGCGTTAAAAACAAATAAATATCAGCATTTGGAAGACAAACTATGTTTCTTCTCTAAATTTGATGTTTACCTTTAAATGTTGTGATCAGTTAGGATTTAAGATCGGGCTCAAGTATACATGTATTCATTATTAAAGGTCGCAACGAAACGAAAACATATAAATGACCGAGATCGCGTGTGGGCCCTAATAGCCCGGCCTTGAACATCGTACGGTAAACGTCTTAATAATGCAAATGCATTTATGAGGCTACATTTTTAGCAGACAGTACATTTAATTTCTGCTTATCTGTTTCACATTTACTTGATAATGAATTCGTGTGTCAATTTAAATTTTCTTTGTTTTTGTTAAAATGCATACTGAGATCTTTTTACATTGTAAATTGATTGTTTGTACGTGTACACATTCAGGGATCAGGGAGGTCAAATCAATACTGCCTTTGTCTGTTGTCTCCTAGTTAACATCCTCATTGTAGTCTGTACGTTTGTGTATGTATCGTTTTTATCTGCTAGGCCTGTCACACTATATACCTGATCCCATTGTATCTTACGACTATGTTGCGTGAGGTTGTTGAACAAATAATATCTTTATACATTTCTGTTTTGTGATAATTGATTATTCCTTGTATCTTTTCCTCACGATATGGATTATTTTTGTTTGATATAATATCAAGGTTGTTGTAAATATCGTGCAACAATTTAATGTTAATTAACAAGCACGTGATTTGAATATGTTGTTGAATTGTTTATAATGTTTACAATGCAGACAGACTCTCTTGGTAGCTGATGTAAAGATATCGATACACCTGTATATATTTATTATTGACTATCATGTTATCGTGTAACTATTATTATTGTTGTTGATGTTTTCTTGTAACTGATAAACAGTGTACTTTAAATGGTGTACTTTATAATAATAGTGCAAAAGGTGCAGGAGTACCGTCTAAGTTCCGGTCTCGTGACCAGATCAGAGGGTTATATTGAAAAGGGCACGACAACTGATGTAAGTATGCTATATAGAATACATATACATTGTTTATTTTAATAATTAACGCATAACGGAGGTTCAGTGGTAGTTAAAAGTACTGTAAAAACACTGAATGGTCCTTGTATATCATGACGAACGGTAATTCTGACATTAAAAGTACAGCTTATTGTGATGCTGATGTAACTTATCTAAATGGTGGTGTATCGCACTGAATTGTAACATTGTTTCTGTAATCATGGCAAAGTCATAATCATGCAACGGGCTAGAGAAACATAAAAGTGAATCCGATTGTTTGTGTCAGTAAATGTCACATATTTACGTTAAGACTCAACAGGGCAGTTAAAAGATTTAGGGGTTATCCTACAATTTCAGCACCAGGTTATCTCGTGTTTGAAAAGAATCAGAACTCAGATTTGTCATTTTGATACTTTGACTTCTCATTAATGTTATAACGACGCGAAATTTTTCAGTAATGAGACGTTAAGATTGATGTTTTAAAACTTCTTTATTTATTTAATTACCTATCACTATATTTAGTTACAGAGCTAAAATGTTTCGAAACAACTCGGATACAAATTCGAAAGTCTACTTTTAACAGGTCTAATAGGTAATACGAGGAAACATTTCTCTTTTATTAAATTTTGGGAGATCTACCGGCCTCATGCATGTTTGCTGTTGCTATGAAAAATTATTTAAATAATAAAGTGACATGGAAACTTTCAAATTGTTTGTGAAAGAGAAACCAAGCCTAGTGTGTCATTTTTTAACGTTCAGTTTTGTTACAAATACGCTCAACATTTCATAAACATTGCAGATAAAAAGTACTATTACGAAATTGCTGCTATTTTTTCCTAAACTGCAAAGTTTAGATTACAACTCTCCAACCAAATTTACAAATATGTTATATGAATTGCGATTACTCAGCAAATAACCAGATTGCTGAACCTAAATGATGATGAGTTTTTTAGAATTAAAGATGACTCTTTCATTGTCGATGTCATTGGTGACAAAAGAAAAAACGGGATATTGTCTGCGACAAAATGTGTCCTGGTATAAATAGGGCTGAACCCTCCCACGAACTATACAGAACAAACTGTACGAATTGTCTTATTAAAGATGTTTACTTTTGTTTGACCTATCTTACGCTTTAATTGATAAAATGTAAAGAACAATACATTTTGCATTTAACAATTATCTCGTCAAAAATCTGCTGACACCCGAATCTGACTTACAGGCAGAGGAACTGGAGATGGCCTGGCAGAGGGAACATCACCTGGTATCACGGGGTCAGGTGGAGGTCCTTATCATACACAGAGATGTACGTGGTAAATCGTTCTAAATGTTCCGATCATACAGTATATTAATACCTGTTTGCGAATATCCATAACTATCATTGCATTGTATTTCCTGACATGCCACCAATTTACTGTAAAATATGAATACTGTCTCACTGTGGACATTTTTCGCTTATTCCTAGACTTAGTGCTTATTCCTAGACTTAGTCTAAGAATGTTGTAGGGCCATTAAATGTTTTTAACTGTAATATATGGGATGGTGTTTTGTAGGTCCTTTTAATGAAAGTAAACGATAGCTTTACATTAAAATAATTAATTATTAAATACATGTAATGCTCTTGTATATTTTAATTTGATTTCCAATTTCCTTTCAGGACTTTTTACGGCTACGAAACAGAACTTTAGGACCACCGATAGACTTTTTAAAGTAAGGGTGCTTACTTATATAGCATAACCGGCGTACACCCACAGCACGCGTTGTATTAAATAACCAGTCATCAAAAATTAAGGTTATGTACATATAACCCTATTTGTATAGTACCGGTACAAACATTTAAATGGAAAGTGTAAACACCAAATCCCGAAATAGTGTTTCGGGCTACAATACATATTCGTCTCACATGTGTGTGTTTAAACAATGGCGATTTATTGATGGACCAGCAATAGAGGCCTCTCCAGTCTCGAAACGTAACCACTTGAAATTGTATTTAACAAATACACTTGAACGTCTTATGTAAATATAGGTCTTGAAAGTGGTTTGTTATAGACTTGTATTTAATTTTATTCCTATCACTTACCACTCCATAAATACTTCTGCGGTCTGGTGCAGTGTTGACCCTGAACCACACCTGTTAGTCTTTGTTGATGTACATAAACTTACATTCTTCCTTACATTGAGGGTTGCTGTGTCAACACACCTCGTATGTCGTTAGTATGTGATGTACTGTACAAAGACATGTGCTTCTTCCCTCGAATATATTTTGTTTATGCAATCGTACTGTCATCTTTTGTTTTGCGTATCGAGTTTAACCTCTTACTAGAACCAATTAGATATTTTTAAATAATCTATATATTCTTTTTTTCAGAAAATTAGATTTATTTCTGGAATTTCCTTGTGATGTATTTAAAACAAATCCAGATTCAATACATCTCAAGTATTATGGGTAAGTGTTAAAATGCATCTGTAAACGTATAGTAAATATTTAAAGGTAATTATCCTGCTTAGATATAATATTCTGACTATATTCCAAAGCATATTCAACAAGCTTCAGTGAAATTCAATAGTAATCAAAATCAATTTTCACAAGTTGGATATCGGGTTTGTCCTATAACCCAATTTATCCAGAAAGCAATGAGACATCACATCAAAACATAAACCGTTGTGTGATTAAACTTGTAACAAAAATTGTAATAAATATCATCAAACGACGCATAATAAATAATGTGTATTACAAAATAGATCATAAGCAAGCTATTAAATAATTGCCTTTAAAATCTGTCGATGCCAACTTATACAGGTTTGACCTCTGTATTTCTATAAAACACTCCGTTTTTTCAGCCAGGACGTGACAATAGTCGAAGACACCAACAGAACGCCATGGATTCACATAGTGAAATCTGTAAGTATTAATCGTCATGTTGCGGTTACTAATATCATTTATAAACCTTGAAAAGTATCCCCAAAATCTTTCAGTTTGTATATGGTCTCCTGATTTTGAACAGGAAAGTTTACTATTCCGTGGAGAAATTTTAAAAACTATCAAAGCAAAGTTTTGCTTTGCATTCAAACGTCCATTGCCGATTAATACATGTAGGTAACCTTAGAATTAGGGAAAATCTTGTATTGTTCTTCCCACTTTCATAATTAGAGCTGTACATCTAGAGCGCAGAAATGAGATACAAGGAGGGTCATAGCTCGATAGCAGCCAATATAACCCTAAAACATACCTTATCGCAAAGTGTTGAAAACATCAGTTCATTTCAATATTTGATAAATTATCATTTTTTTTCTATAGGGACGAGTACGAGTAGTTAGAATACAAAGCGTCATTGACGTAGAGATGGACAGGAAGTTCATGTCGCAAAGTACGGAGGAGCTGGGATGTGGCCGGTCTTTCAGTCATGCACAAGGTTGGTAAATAAATAATGTGTTACATTACCTTAACTTTATCACAATGTCAGTCTTATAATTGGATGATTAAATTGATGATATGGCATTCAAATAAGTATCAGATATGTTGGCATTATTTGACGGTATATGCTAACGTAACGTCATTGATCTGTTGAACAATAATAATTATGTTCTAAATATCGATGGTAACCCAGCGATGTGTATGCCGAAAACTGATATACACACAAAAACAGTGAATTAAAGTTATACCGCATAAGCGCCTTCATCTCACAGATTGTGCGCTTAAGTTGTCGTCTCAACGTATACCCGTTCTGTTTTAACGTCAGATAGGGATACATATTGAACTTATTTGGACTTACCGCACGAATTAACACTGTTACACAATACAGTTTTCGTGGTATGCTGATACATTAAATAATCGCTTGTATCTATGTTTAAAAGAACATTTATAAGATCAAGAATAAATGTGGAACAATATGGACCTAAATAGCATTAAAACATTCTTTTTAATTAGGCGCTAGTTTTCTCTAAAATTCCTCTCTTATCCTTACAGCAATGATAGGAAGTCTGATGTCACAGAGGAAAATGAAGGCTCTCAGCGGCAGCAACATATCACTACCAGAGGTACGCTCTATTGACGAATATAAATATACATTGTCTTTTTCATGGTATACCTCATTGATAGGCAAACCAAGCTGATTTGTTTGCGCCGAGATATTGTAAGATATAAGCGAAATATTGGAATATTGTAATTGATTTTAGATAACTAAATGTGTAATAAATAATGTATTTGAAATTCTATTGTCATCAATGATTGTCTGTGAATATTGCTGATTTCTTTCGAGAATATTTTATTTTCCTGATATTTTTATCGCCTGCAATAAAACGCGAATTGTCGACACAGTGACTTTGTTGTTGTTGTTGAATATGGGTTAGTTTGTACCTTTGGATAGAAAAGTTGCTGCACGAAAATCAAACTATCTGAATTTGTTCCTGGAACAAACCACGTAAGTTCGAAACCACGAAATATAAGAATAATACCGAATAAGAAAACCTTCTTTGTTGTATAACGAGTTGTCGATTTAGATAACTAATGTTGAGTGCCACTTCATTTCCTAGATCCACACAACCGATGTATCCAACCCGTTTGTTTCAAGTATGGGTATAGGTAGCAGTCGTAGTAATTCGCTCAGCAGAAAGAACAGCAATTTTGCTGAAGGCATTGATATACTGTCCAACGTAAGAGGTCACAAGGTGTGAAATTATCTGCACAGTTTTGCGTCACGTTTTTACGGGGATAATTAATATACGCCCAGCTTACAATGCTAACACGTTATTTTAACCATGGTTTTATTCCGGTTGCGGTTTGTTTGATTTAAACCTAAAAATGGTTTTAAGTTGCCGGTTTTGTTTATGTACTTGTTTTAGCTACACCATAGAAATTGTTTCAAATTTTGTCTGAGTTTTAGTTACAGCGACATGTCGTCACACTAACATACTATTAACCTTACACCATAGCATTGTGTGCTTAGGTTTGTGTATTTGTTTCTCATGTGTCACCAGTAGATATACATATTTGTATAATTTATAGGAGATAGGATGCAAATCAACTGTAAAACAATGTTATAATGAAACTTATGAGAAAAAAGAAATTCATTGATGTGATAATTATAAAATGAAAGTGAAGTTTAGAAAAACATACATAAGTTCTATTGAAAAGCTACTGAAATGTTAAAAATTGAATACAATATTGTACATAATCGGACGATTTGTTGATGAATAATAAAATACTAAAACCGATATTATTTCAAGTAATATCCAAATTCTAAATTAGATTCATAAGAATAGGTACAGGGTGAAGTCTAATTGAAATATATATTTTAGTTAACAAAACGTCGCAAGCCCAGTGTTACGACAGCCCCTCTACACTCACCTATGGAACAGGACGAGACGAAAACCGAGAACTTGGCGGTTGAAGCCACAGAAAGACAACGGTCAAACAAGCGGAAAGCTAAATACGTCAAACCCCCAATCGTAGGCAAGTTACTGTAACAGTAATTTCTATCAAACAGTTTAGGAATATGTCATGACAAATGACATAAATGGTACAGGAAAAAATTACACTACTGGAGCAACTGCTTTCGCCTCCGTTTTTTGTCCATCCTCACGAAATTTTCACTGTTAGAACGGAGTTTTTTTCGTTATATTTTGTTATGAGAAAGTACCGATTTGTTGCATAAGAACTCTTCGTTGGCTAGTTAACGTAATGTTATGTTGAGGCAGACCTTTATTTGTATATTGTATATGTATTTACATGAACATAACGACTGTCTCTTAACCTTCGCAGTTGAACAAGGGGTAGATAACCCCTCAAGCGGTAGAGGATCACGTGCAGACATCACACCTGATACCGAGCTTCCAGACATACTGATAACCAACGGGCAGGTAAGCTGTGTAGATCTTAGCATTTAGTTATAGGATATAGTTGAAGGATGACATTTTTTCTATTTGTCATTTACATTTTGTGTTATTGTATTGACTTAAATAAATTAGAATTGTAGAATTGATTAACTTTTAATAAATTCATTATACGTTTGGTATACAAGCTTACAGAGTTCCTATTTTAACACACGTAGAAATACATTATGCATACTAAACCTGATACGTTATATCTTATGTTTGTCTTTATGTTATAATGTGTTAGCTTGGTATTAAAAAGGTATCAACTTTACATATTTGATAAATACAAAATATAATTGAAACATTTATTGATATAAGATAATGTTTTCAGCAGGATACACCTGCAAAGAAGAGTGATAAGAGAACGTCGTTTCCTCCTATAATGAATTCCACGGAACGTCCCCACACGAATGGCGAGCTTCATCCCCACGGTACCTATCTGACAAGGGAGATGACTGAGTTCGATCCCGTATATGCAAGAAAGGCCACGAAGGAGATTAAGCTCCGTCCGGCTTACCTTCAGTTAGATGTACTAAACCCTGGTGATATTTTCGTACGTATCTCTGACATGTAGAATTTTACTTTAGAACCATTTCGATATATATCAAGGTATATTTTAAAACTAACTAGAGTGATTTGTTTGGTTTTGCCTTGTGGTACCATCACCTTTCGTGTTTCGTGTACTTTGCGTGTCTTAATATTTTCTACATCCTTTGTACTTATAACCAAATATTTTTAGTATATTTACATACACACTGTGTAAACACGGTCACAAAATATACAAAATCACTTTTTTCACTGTATAATTATGATAGTTACAGTAAGAATTTATATACATATACTTATATATGTATATGTGCTTTAATACAGAAACTTAGCTTTTGCTTTTGGAGAATTCAGATATTGCTTTTGCTTATATATTATGTATCTGATACTGTGAATTATCCGGAACAATGCTAGCAATATCCGCTTTGCTATATAAGTTATATACGGAAATGCTTTATATGGATTTTCTTAAGAATGTTTTAAAATCTTGGTGAATTGCTATGTAGTTTCAATTATAATGATTTTTTTTATCGGAAATTCGTTATTGATGGGTAAAATAATGGGAAGTAGGACTAATATATTTGTGTATGATGTGTTACAATGCTAGGCTGTGTTTCGGATTGAATATACTTTTCCTATGCTTTAACACCAACTATGACTAATATATACGGTTTTCAGCAAAGTTTCATCAGGTGGAGTATTAACTGTTTGATTAATATTTGTTTGTGACTAACTCTTTTGTCTTCGTTATTGCACGAAACTTTAGGGTTTGGACGCTATTTCTAAGAAATTCCACAGTCAGCTTAGACGGCCAGGTGAGCAGGTGAGAAGCCCCTATGTTTTCTGCATGCTGACTTTCTTAGAGTAGTGTAGTAGTAGCTAACACAGGAATCATTTCAGATCACACTCTACTTAATATTGTATAACGATGGTAAGTATAGTAGAAAAAGCATTCGGCTTTAAAAGTCTTTCATTTCAGGATTAATGCATGTTTAAACAGGTACTATTCTGAGTAGATTTTCTATGAGTTATAAAGCTTACTTATTTCGTTTTTTATTGACGTCTACTATTTGCATGTCACTGATATCGGAGATATTCTTGTGTCAAGTAACACTCTAATTAAATGTTCTCTAAGGAGTGTCTGTTTATTCAGAAACCTTTCGATTTTTTCCACAGTTAATCGATTAACACATAACACTGCACGAATATCATCGTAGCAACTTTTGATTTAGACGCATGCCAAGTATGCAAGGACATAGTTTATTTCCCTTAAAAGTAACAAAGTTTTTAAATGACATTTTTGTGTATGCTTTTTAATAAACAGAGGATTTCATAGCATCCATTCAACGGCTGTTTTTCGAATAACTTTGACAAACAAAAGTATGTCAGAACAACATATTTGTTATGTTTTCACATTAGCTTTTGCGAACAATTCAACGAATCAATCAGCAGTCGACGACAGCGTTATGATCAATTTTTATGTCATGTTGTTATGACGTCAACGACTGTCGTTGTGAAACGTTGTTATGTAGTGCAAAGTTTGTAGTTCCGTTGGGTGTGGCTTAAGGTTCAACAAGCCCCCTAAAAGATGCTGTAGTCACCTAAACTTCAACCCCCTGATAAGTCATGTTCAAAGA
>JAUMHH010153093.1:0-18965 GCA_032359455.1 Chlamys rubida | reverse complement strand
AATGTAAATTTGGCGCGCTTTCCTTAAGGATGTACTCTTCTGAGGTTTAAATCACGTTCAAGTCTCGTTTTTATCTCCTGTAACGCGTTTGTGTAATATTTACCAAATTTTGTCCAATATTAAAAGCCAACACACATCTGAAAGACCTAGATTGCTAACATAAGTGAGCTTATGCCATGGCGGAGCGTCCGTCGTCCGTCCGTCCGTCAACTTTTCCTTTAAGAGCTACTAGTCCTGAACGGCTAAGTGGATTTAAAATAAAATTTCGTCTGGAGCATCCTTGGCCCCAGGGCATTCAATTTTGTATAAACGGTGGGTGTGGCCCCCCTAGGGTCAGATGAGTGGGGCACAATAGGGGAAATGGAGGTACAAGTTTTAAAATCCTTCTTCTAGCGTAAAGATAAAGGGATGTTTTCCTTATTTTGTCTGAAGCATCCTTAGGAAAAGGGCACTCACTTTTGTGTAAACATTGGATATGGCCCTCCTGAGGGCAGAGGAGCGGGGCCCAATAGGGTAAATAGAGGTTTACATGGTAAAATCCTTCGTATAGCGTAGGGATAAAGGGATTTTATCCTAATGTAGTCTGAAGCATCCGTGGGCCAAGGGGACTCAATTTTGTATCAACGGTGGATGTGGCCCCCCTTGGGGCAGAGGGGTTGGTCCAAATAGGGGAAATAGCTGTAAACCTATAAAATTCTTCTTCTACCATAGGGACTGAGGGATTTCATCCCAATTTGGTATTGAGCATCATTAGGCCAAGGGCACTCAATTTTGTATAAACAGTGGATGTGGCCCCCAGGGCAGAGCGGTAAGGCCAAATAGGGGAAATAGAGGTAAAACTGTTAAAATCCTTCTTTTACCATAGGGATTACGGGATTTTATCCCAATTTTGTCTCCATCAATTTTTCTAGTATTGCCTGTTAGTATAAGGGTGTATTCATTAAATCAAGATGGCCTCCAGGATTTTGACATTTGAGTTTGTTCTCGCTATATCTCCAGAACTACTTGATGGATCTTTCTGAAATTTCATATGTATATAGAGTACCTACCATGGATTGCTATATATCTACCTCATATCAAGTACTTTAAACATATCCAGGTGATCGATACAGGCCCTCTGGGCCTCTTGTTATTCTCAATCATACGATTATTATTATGTAACTAAAAATGTCGATATGTGACTGCATCTGACATGCAACCCGACTATCGAAAGTGTTCCATGGTAGAAATAGATAAAGTGCTAAATATACCGATGGAATGCTATAATCAAACATTGAGCATCCCGGTTATTTTTATTTCGTATGTGCGCGTTTTATTGCATAACGGGGGACAATCGACTATTAAATCGTCCTGTTATGGGAAAGATGACCGGACGGTGTGCGCACGATATTTTGGTGCGTTGTACAATCTCTCAACTGTTATTATAGTGGTATAATAACAGAGGTGAGAACACTTTCTGTATTGGATTTATTGATATATATTTATGTATTCCATCTATTAATTTGATTGTTCATTCATTGTTCTCAATGTTTGTTTTAATGAACTAATTATAGAGGATGGTCACTCTTTGCTTAAGAGAAAACATCAATGCGTACTTTCCATTTTCTTTCTGTAAGATATATGTTATTGTTGTTAGGATCACTGATTTTAATGTGATAAAGGAAATTGAAGCACTCTCGTATAAGCATGTACTTTCAATTTATTTGAATATTTTGATTTTTGATTTTAGTGAACTTTTCGTTGTTGTATATCCTGTAAAAATAGAAAAGTGAATTGCTATAACATCCGGCTACTCATTGGTTAAATAGTTGTTCTCTGTGTTACTTTGAGTAACACGCATTTGATTCTAAATGTTGAACGAATGTTTTCGTATAAAACATGAAAACAATAAGGATTCCCGTACCGCTGCCAAAAACTTTAAATGTGCAATGGAACTCGATTTTTCTGCATGGCAATAGCTTTGATCAATCATTTCAGAAAAGAAAACCATACATCGCTGGACTTCATTTGGAAAATGATACAAGACAATAGATAAAATAAACAACAAATTAATCAACAGCGATGTTCTGAATGTTAAAAAAATGAAGACAAAAAAGGATAAAAAAGCAGGACTAGATTTGGACTCGAACTCTTGGCTTCATATTGTTATGCTATCGCTCTTACCGATTGAGCTGCCTTTTTTCATTTGAAGTGTCCTGGCCTAACTGTGCTACAATCAAAGTTAAGAGGAGCTCACTGTATATAAGAAAAAAGGGGAAACAACAGTGCAATGGGACAGGGATCCTTAAGTTTATTGTATATATATATTAATTCTTCAGTTAGAATAGATAGTATTGCAAATACAAAGGCGAAAACTAGCCGATTTAGCTCTCTGGTATCAGAGAAAGAATTTGTACGTTCCTAAGTGTAGAAGGAGAGTTATTAAAGGATAAGTGAAAATAGACTTTACATATTTATCATATTTTCTACATTATTAGAATTACTTTCTTGCTCCATACACCATTTTGAAGAAATTAGTATTGTACAAACATACGTTTTCAAGAATCCAGTGTTATTTGGGACTTTACTGTTGATATAACTTCTTTGACCCATATTATTGATATATGTACATTAAATACTATCGATGATTATCACAGTACACTTAATGTAATAGGTTTCTTCGCCAGAAAATTGTTTATCAGGAATTTACTCCTCACCAGTAATTATTTTGAGAACTGAAAAAATGAGACACTCTGGTACTTCTGTTATATAAATGTTATATAAATGCTTATAATAATATCAAATACCTGGTAATTGCCTAATCTAAATAAAATTGAATTTTATCGCAGATATTGAATTATTCTGTTATTATTGACACTTGCTTTTAAAGTATGATGAGATTACACCAAATAATCTTCTAGAAAAAACATGACATCTATGCATTCAAGTATAATGCGATCCATACAATTCATAAACAGTGTTGAATTTTCGACCGGTTGACTTCTAGTACATCTCTTTAATTGTTTTACCTTCCATGTGTCTGTTTGTGTCATTAAAGTTTTTAGTAGTGTTACTACTTTTAGAAAATAAACAATAACTTTCGTTTCAGTTTAAAACAAAGCAACACGCATACATTCTTTCAAACAACTCTAGTATAGCTTAATCAGCATTGTGGTTATGACAAAAGAAGAGAATTCCAACGTGCAAAGAAAACCGTTATTCAAACCATCATAGATGAAAGTACGCAAAGTATACAGACGGAATCTTAAAAAACTTCAAACATATTTTAACGTACAGCAAACGTGAAATGCATAAACAATGGAAACCAAAATTTAATTCAACTCGTTTCCTAACCATCCGACTCAACTCGTATCCGTGGCTGTTTAATCGGATTCATGTCCGGGGAACGCGCGGAAAACGGCATCAAAATGACTTGATTGACGTTTAGATTTGCAATATGTTTGTCTCTGTTTTGCTTCATCGACAGAAAGTGTAACACATGACAAAAATGGGAATCATGTCCCGATATTCACGTGCAGCTTGTTTGCTTGATTTCAGCATAGAAATAGAAATACGAAGTTGCGTCATGACCGAGTGTAGTCAGTGAACATTGGCGCAACAACTCTACATTAATATCAACAGATAATAAATAAAATCTGATGTTTCTAAATTCTTTGTAACCACATTTATTAAAATACAACTAAAATAACTAACCCCCCTACCCCCAAAAAAAACCCCCAAAAAAACATGTGCATTGTAAAAGCCTGTCACTATGCAAACGATTCCTTGGAGAACACTAGGAACGATTCCTTGGAGAACACTAGGAACGATTCCTTGGAGAACACTAGGAACGATTCAGTCTAGCTGCTCATTCTAAAATCGTGAAGTTACCTGCATATTTTGATAAATTAAATAACTTTTCACTCATTTTTTCCATGATACTTTCTCATGTTGAAAATATCTTAATTCCTTGTACTGTTCCATTAACACTAAGATATATGCCTAATATTACCAAAGACACGTATACCTCACACTCTAAAAACCAATTAAAAAACCATGTGATGCTAGATGTTAGGCGTTTATAGGGAGATATATGACAACAGTATTTATCTTTCCTTCAAAACAATATTCTAAACACAATATAACGTTGGCTAGATTATATTTTTCGATATAAAAAAAATGAATGTAGGAATGATATGGACTTGATTTGTTTAATAGCAGTTAGACCAGGGCTCCCCCTGTGTTCAGAAATGTTATCAAAAATGTATAACATTACATGTAGCAGTGTTGAAAATAAAAAGCAAGTAGTGTTATTATGTGTTAAGCTTTAAAATGAAAGCAAGAATTAATTGCCACTATTTAAAAGAAATGTATTTCTTGAATGGCTGTCAATAAAAAAGAAAATTAAGAAATGAAGTTTCAGATAAATATTTCAGGGAAATTAATTTCTGAGAATGACCATAATTAGTGAATGTTATTGTTGTTAAGTAATATACATTTCCAGTCTGCATTAGGAAATATTGTATGGAAAAGTGACGGACTAATACAACGCACCTGTTTTTTTTTAAAATATTAATGGTAAGAAACAAGTTAAGCAAAGACCAAAGAAAAAAGTAAACTTTGATAGTTATTCGTTATGCAGAATAACGAATAACTTCTTTTTCATTGGTGAAGTACACTACATGATAGGTAATTAGGGCCAACAAATGGTGGACAAAAACAAATGCTAAATAAAAACATCAAACCAAACTGAAAGGTAACAGACAAACGTCAAATTGAATATTGAGTGTGGCTATGGTGATTCAAATTTTATTAAAAAGACCTACAGCTTTCAGAAATTGAAGAAACAGTTATGTTTTCGAAAAGAGATTTAAGACATGTAATGTTATGATAGAAATGTTCTCAAATTGACTGAAAGTCGATACAATCTAATAACAAGTGGCATCAGTTCCGCTCTATCACAAGGAGACAAACACGAACATATCGCAAAACACACACGCATACACTACACGCATGCACCTTGCACACAGGGTAGGCCGTCCTTAAATGACCTTAGCTGTTAATAGGACGTTAAACAAAATCAAACAAACAAACAATCCTGACACGCTATGCTGGACCTCACGTTTTAATAAATAACTTAGGGTAATGTATGAATGACACATCCGTAGACGGACAAGGACAACCTTGTCTCAGCGCCTCTGTCTGTAGCTAGGATGCCATTCACCGATTTCAGGTTATTTAGAATGTAATTTGTTATCGACGGAAATTTAAAATTCAGATGGCAATAAGCGTTCACCCTGAAACCAGGACCATGGACTTAGAATTTGAACGAAATTTCATTTTCGATTATCAATTATCGAGAAAGGGGTCCCAAGGGATCAAGAACCAGTGCCTGTGCCCAATTTTTGAAACTATTTTTTCATTACCGTGTAATTTTCGAGACAAACTAGAAAAATAGATACACAAAGAAAGCGCTTTCTACGAATCTGTATTCTTTGTGTTTCAATACAAATTATGCATATCAATGAAGTATTTCAAAAATAAACTTATCAATTATAAAATTCCAAATACATGGGGCTATATGTCGATTCTACTATAGAATAATTTAAATATGTAATTTGTGACCCTCGTTTCAAATTACAACGAAACGATACTGAGTCTGTTATAAGAAATAAAGACACGTATATACTATATATTAAAATGATAACCAATATCATGTGTACTCAGTGTTATTGTTTTCACCCTCACATAGCTCTTCTATGTGAAAACGTGTGCGGGTTAAAGACAACACTACTTACAATCTCATTGCCAGGCGTACACCCAATGTTTGAAACAGGGGTTGGTAATCTAGCCAATTTTGTAAAAGGAGAAAACGAAATGCGATAGCAATGCCGGGATTTGAACCTGAGACTCTCAGAACTCTAGACGGACGCTTTACAAAATTGAGCTAATTGGTCGCTGACGACCGACCAAGTCTAGTTTTGCTACATGTCCGATTATGAATTGACGTGTTGACACTAATCATACATGATTCTATGTCGTATTAAATGCCCTAAAAGCAAATGTTATTTTATAAATTTGTTATACATGAAATGGTATATACTACTAATACCAGGTCATTAATTTATTATACATGAAATGGTATATTCCGTCTTTGCGTATTGCAGAGTTATCTTCTCTTGTGAGCAGGTATTGATTGTTACGTCATTGATTTGTGAGGGTAACGTCATCAATTTTTGAGAAAACGACGTAATTTTCTCACACAAACCAATAACTCAATGACCTGCTCACAAGAGAAGATAACTCTGCAATACGCAAAGACGGAATACTACTAATACCAGGTCGTTAACGTTTTCCAACAAGGAATCTTTAGAGGAAGCCTGGTGTGTTTACCTATCTCTAGGTACTTGTATGTATACTTCAGTTGTTGTAAAGGGCTAAGTACAAACCTTATTCTACATAATGTCTGCTTAACTGGGAATATAAGATTTTCTTCATCTTCATTAAACACTTTCTTTGGAAGAAGAGACGTCGATATTAGGGCTGAAACTATTTATCGTATCGTATTTTTATCGTGATACTTTCTTGTGTATCGTATTGAACTGTTTTGTTTGATGTGGTTCACTGTGTCGTCATACTGTAAAATACTAGAAATTATACAAACATCTTTTTCGATATTATTTACTATTGAAGTCTACGACAAAACTCCATAAAATCCTGCACTCCATCATTATGAATTTGACCTTTTAAGCAGATATTTGTATTGTGATAAGTATCGTATCGTAAGCATTGTATCGTGAGCTGTGCGTATCTTTGCAGCCCTAATCGATATTATCTAGTTCATTCCCGATCATATCCTCTACTTCCGGTTGTGGAATGATATCAGCTAATGGCACTCCAGTACTCCAATTTGTCTTCTTCCTGGCCAGACGAAGTAGCACCCATTGCAGACAAATTATCATAAAACAAAATATGATTCCGTATGTTGCCCGTTTAACCCGGAAGTCCTCTATATCGTACATTGCACATGCTCCTTGACCTTTGCAATTCGAACTCCAAACTTCGCAGCTTGAGTCGACGATCTTACCATACAGAACCGGTGCTGGCAGCCAACCTAGTAGATAGAGAAAATAATGTTTAAAACACTATGACGTCAAATAGCTCAGTGTTTTATAAAAGTATGTTCATTATGTTATTATAATTTATTTGTTCATAACAGACTACCAGTTAAGAAGTCGGTGAGATATCATAGTACTTATCCTACGAGATGATACATGTATGGGATAATGTTAATTCCATGTTAATTCCACATAGTATATTTATTTCATAACTTTATATTTTATTCCATAAATTATGTTTTCAGCAATAGGTACAGAGAATCGATCGATATAAATTATTGATAGCAGTAAAATGAACAATGTAATGGCGGACTTAAAATTTGCATCAAATCACGTTGTCCTAGTCAACGAAATCCTTATTGATATTACCACTAAGCTGTACGAGAAGCGAGAAATTGTTTTTCTGATCGTTATCTTTCCCTTTTTTGATAGTAACATTCATATAACCCCAACCTCTGGTGTTTACATGCTACAGTTGATTTGGAACGCGGGAGCTTGCTCCGCATACCGAGACCTTCATAACGGATGTTAACTACTTACGGATAAACTTGGACCACAGGACGCATGTTTGTAAATTATACACGAACAAAACATAATGGCGTGATGCCATCAACAGAAGCGGAATTCAACAATCCTTATGCGAATGTTAGGCTGCTAATTTTGTTTCACCGATCGAATGTTAGTATTATTTGAAAATAATATTTGTAACAGCTGATCAGGAATGGTTCACAATGGTAATACACAATTCACAAAATAGAAATAGAACTATAAAGATTGACCCTTTAATCAATTTTTATTATATCCTTATTCCCGAAAAAAAACCAATTCCTAAATTTTAAAGAATACTAATACAATTTATACTCAGAAGTATTAATATTTTGATAAATATATTGGTCTCAGTCACTTAAGCAGCTTGATTTTCCATCTGATCATTTCTTTTTCGGTCAGATTATTTGTTTGAAGATATGTAAAACTTAAGATGTGTGCATGCAGTAGTTCATACAGACGATGTTCTGATCACGTGTCTGGAGTGACGTTCTACTCTATAAAGACAGTAGCACCTATGATAAAGAGGAAGTACCTAGCGTTGCACTAAGGAATGTTTTCAGTCCGAGCGCCAGGGACTTCTGTTTGTCGCGAACTGATCTGTAACGAAATGAACATTTTACTTCATTCTATCGCCTTACTTTAACAACATATCATTGTAATTACTAATGGGTTTTGACATAAATGTATTTAAGGAACTTTCGTAGATTAATCATTTGCATGCAAGCACATGCATGCATTTACATGTATACATACGTACATGTACATGAAAACAAAGAAAAAATATATAAGATGCAATATATGTAACCTATATAAATATATATAGTAATAGTTTGAACCTGTAAGAGGAAAATAGACGTAGTAAAAGGGAGTCATATTGATGAAACATTTGAGTCCTTATTACATAACAAACTTTACATTTTCCATTAGTCATTGTTGTCCTGGTTCGAATCCGATGTTGACGAATTTCAAAGCGCACATTCCTTTGCCGAGGTAGTGAACCAAAGATATGTAGAAAATCTCTCTCCTAAAATGAAAACTAAATTATTATTTTTAAATGAGTAATTACCTGATTGTGAAGATAAAAGATGGCATCATACCAAGTGTGCACACGAAGGAGCCAATCGTTATCAATGTAACAAAACCATACACCATCTTACAACCAGAAGGGCACAGGCCAGGGCGGGCTGTTGCGTCATATCCGGCGCATGTGCAGTTAGTGTAAAGCTATAGGAAGACAATGAAACCACAATTGACAGGTACCAAAACCTTATTCGCTTTATAAATAAAATCGCCTTGGAATCTACTTTTCGAGTTAAAATAATTAAACTCTGATATAAATAACTGAAGATACCATTCTGCATTAAAGCAGTTCAACTGTTCCTTTCAAAGTAGAGTCGTGTTAAAAATATCTACTGCATAAAAGCTGTTTTACTGTCAAAGAGGAGTTGGTTCAAGTAGGGAAAGGTACTTTTCTGGATAGCAGCAGTTCATTTCTTTCTCTCAAAGAAGAGTTGTTTCAAATAACTAAAATTACTTTTATGTAACAAAGCACTTCAACTATTCTTTTCAAAATATGTGTAGGTATTTTTCCTCATCCATTACACCGCGAATCTGATCTTGCTGGATTTATCATGCAACGCTAAAATAAAGCATGCATTACTGGGAATTCCATATTTCTGATATTATTATCCTTTGCCGAAGCCTGTTAGTCGAAAAACAATCAACGCATGCGCACCATGGCGGAATATGTGACTCAAGGGGTACATCTTCGAAAAGCTAACAAAGCATGGCAGGTAATAAGCATTGATGGAGGAAAAAATAATGAACGACTAATGAGGTATTTTTTATTAAAACTTTCCCCAACTCCAAGTCATATCATATCATCATATCAGATTTTTTTAATACTTCGTGCTCGTTCAAATACAGCTGAAACTTTATAAATCACAAATGCAAGAGAAGGACTGGTTATTTCAAAATAAAAACCGAGTATGAACCATGCCATTACTCAAAAAAGAATAATGTGAGCTCTTAAAAGATTACGGTAAGCCTTGGGAACCACGAACTCTGCCATTTTGTAACATTGAAAAGTGAAAGTAAGACATACACATTTGATTGCACATTTAAAATTTGGAAATATATTAAGTATGCCAAACATTTCTGAATCTGTGAATCCCAATAAGGTCTCTATAAATTCGTATCTTTCTATATTGTTCAATATCTATTTCGATATTTCTATATCGTTCAATGTATGTGTAATGTTATTAAGATAAAACGTATATTTCAGGTAAACGTACCAGATTTTCTCTACCAGTACATCCAGCTTGACATGGAGAAAAGTAGTTCCGGCCGTCCGACCCACATATCGGAAAATAGTCCGTGACGTCACAATAACACTGTGAAACACAAGTACTGTTTGCTTCCCTAGAAAATAAATAAGTGTGAAGTTTCTGTTATTAAAATGCATCCAAGGAAATAAACAGTGCCATGAAGTCCCTGATGCATCCCCCTGAATATGATCGTATAGTGTCTTTATCCTAACACTACAACATACCCAGTCTGTAAAAGTCACAAATATAAAATGCATTTTTATTAGCACCTCTATCTAGCCTCCTTATATCAATGTTTATTCGCGAGATACGCGAATTTGTCATCGGCCTTTTCTATGAGATTCCAGCGACATCTACGTTGTTTCCTATTTCAAAGGGAACAAAGAACAACAAAAGAACTACAACGTAATAAAATCAACATTATAAGATCATTTCTATGAACGTTTACGTCCGATTGTTTGATACGAATTTTTGTTTTGAAGAAAATTTCAAATCTGGAAACATTTACTATTCAAATTGCTTCTGTTAGGCTTCGTTTGATGTGTTGGGCACTGGTATTCTCTTTAAATTGTTTGCTCAAAATACCCATCTTTAACATTGAAAAACATTACTGAAAAGAAAGTTTCGAATTTTTCTTCATGTTATGATGTAATAAAATTCGAAATTTTGTACATGAAATTACAAAAAAGATATTTAATATAAAATGAACATATTAATTTCTAATCGAATCGAAATTTAAGTCCTTAAAGGTCGTGCAATATTTTTGTGGATATATGCTTAAATATCAGAAACTAGAAAAAAGCACATCAATTTTGTCATAACTGCATGTATACAGCAACAGATGGTTAACGCTTAAACATAACTTTTATAAAAAAGGAAAAAATGAATATTGATTGGACTTGAATCAATGTATAACCCCGAAACTATGTTGTTATATGTAGTTTTGACCCTAACTTAATGGCGGTAAAATACGTTCCGAATGAAGTAAATGACTATCATGAATAAATATTCTGTCCATGAAATTCGAACCTTGGCTACACTGATACGGAACTTACGTACATAGGAACATTGTAGTTGACGATTGGTGGGTTTGAACAGCCAATAAAATAATCGGTGAACGTGATGATCGTAAACAACACCTTTATAACCATGAGACACTTGAGGCAGGTCAAAGGTGAAAACTTGAACTTTGACACTATACATCCTCCAATCAACGAGCCAAGGCCAGCAGAAACCATTATCAGCAGCCCTATAATCAACACCGATACAGACGTAAACATTACGGAATAACCTGTATTTAACGTCGTGTACATAGTCACTACAGAGCGTTTATTACGACGTCACTTAGGGAACAAAGTTATTTTTTGTGATGAAGGAAAACACACGGCGGAAAACCAGCGAGCCATCGGAGGGATAACAACTAACCCTATCAGTCATAACTCTCTTTTTCCGCAACCGCTGGAGATTTTTGAGAGAAGGAGGGATCTGAAGCTCACGCTTGATTGCACACAGTAGCAATTACTGTGTTAACGATCAAGGCTACCGAGGCATCCAAAAAATAGTAATACATTTGCCTGCTTGTATGTAATACCAAGGGATCCTAGAGGAATCTTGGCGCCCACCATTGTACCATCTTTATTAGTTCTATGCAGTTTGATGATTTCTCTTCTTTTCTCTTATCTCTTTCATTGAGTTATGCTAACAGTAAATGCATTTTTAGGTAACTTTTGATCCAAACCTGATGCTGCTGTGTATAAAAGACAATCTTCGAAGTGATTTATTGTTTCACAAATTTATTAGTACAGTACTTAATGTGAAAGAAATAGAACTGATCATTGCAATATGAGAAAGAACTATTAATTTGTTTTTCGGGCATCTTGGTTTTTTTTATCACTCACAAAATAAACATGAACAACCAGGGATCACGGAGAACCCACATATCAAAATTGAGACAGATTCCTGAAGTACTTCCTGAGAATTAGCACTAACAAATCTTCAATGTCAAAATCCAAGATGACTGCCTGTCGGCCATTTTGTTAATCTGATCCATCTAAAAGTAAACATGCACAACAAGGGATCAAGTGGGAACCTACACATAAAATTTAAGAAAGGTCCTTCCAGTACTTAGTGACAAATAGCAATAACATTCCTTCCCTTTCGAAATCCAAGATGGCTTCCTGACGGCCATTTTTTTTATCCTATCAGACTCAAAAGTAAACAGGCACCACAGGGACCAAGAGAACATCCCTTCAGTATTTTCTGAGAAATAGCGACAACACGAATTGTTTAAAGACGGACGACGGACGGACCACGGTCCACGGACGAAGGGTGATTTGATAAGGCTTCAATCAGATGATGGTGGGCCAAAAATAGCAAGTAATCATCTCGAAAGAAAACGCATAAAATTATTGCGGAGCATAAATATTATTTCTAATATTGATTTAAAGTACTAGCTTTTTTATAATTAATATTGTTTACATGGACAGCCAGGAGAAAGTATTAACGGTGAGGTAGACGTGAACATACAAGCATGGATCGCTCCTACATGCCATTAAATCTGCCTAGAAGCCTTTGTCGGGGATGTATCTGTGAACCGTTAACAGTTGTCACTAGTGTTCAACTTCAAATATTTACGCTGTTAGCTCAAAAGCTTAGTTATAACATATAGTAAATGATTTAGTTGTGTGATTCCTTGAATGAAATCCGGATATAATGGGTTTTTCCTTGATAAAACATACCAATCATCATGTTAGCTTGCCAAGCCGGAAGTGAAAATTGCGTCTCCATATATTTTGGTAAAAATGAAATGGATGCCGAGATTGCTAACAGATCTAAGATTCCACACACAACATTGAGCATGTACACGGGATTCCGAATAAGCTGATAAATCTCTCGTGTAAAATCTGAAACAAACAAGACATGACAACAAATAATTAAAGAGGACGCTTTGATGAGGGAATGTTATTATTTTGCTTTCCAATCTATCTTTATAATGGTTAAGATTGAAAAGAAAAAGGAAAAACTCGATGGATACATTTGAGGTGTGACAACTCGGGTCTACTGAGTCTATAAATAGATAAAGAATATGAAAAGATAAAGATGTTTTCTTCTTTTTGTTAAGTTCCAGTGCAAGGGATAAAGGTATTTCCAAAGTCAATACTTAGTTTTAAGTCTCTTGTATTGTTGCTGACGTTGAATACCAAGTAAAAGATTAGCTTCCAATTTGTGTACATTGATTAATAAGCACTGTTAATTAGCTATATGCATATTGATTATGATATTGGAAAACTGGAGTTCCGATGTCATTGTTATATCACGGTCTTTATCAATTAAGTTGGACAATACAGAACAAACTGACCCTATGCCGAAAAACATAGAATCTTTGTTGTGTGTCCAAACATCCCGTACCGTAACCTATGGCAACTGGTAATTTGGAAGGGTTTCGGCCACGTTGTTGTGAATAGCTTATCATCTGCTATAAGGAAGTCAAAAACTCTGGCCAAATTCAAGGATATAAAGACCCACCCCTTTAGGTCAGCATTTTTGTTCTCGTCACAAACGTCATGTACACACCACCCTATATCTACTATATGTTTAACTGCCACTGTAGGAGTACTGTTATCCATGTGTTGTAAAGCGACTTCAAAGAATTTTACAAATTATATAGTGCGCTATATAAATGTTGTATTTTATTATTGTTATTATTATAGTCCATAAAAAGGTTTAATATCGAGCAAGATAACAGCTGTTACCGACGACAACTTGGAACGAAACAGGTAAGCCTCGGACGGAACAACCAGAACCTATTGGAAGTGTGACTCACGAAATATCTTTAGTCAGCTGTCCGAATCGTTGTATTTCGAGATGCTTATTGACATCAAACGATGACAACCGGGAGGAATATAGATTCAACGTGTATTGAATTTATAATTGTCTTTTGTTCATTAAGGGGTATAATTAATCTAAGTATCATAAAATAGCTTATTCGACATTTTTGCCAATATGACCGACGTCGGCCTATGAAATCTGTTAATTATTAATAAAAAAAACTATAGTACGCCTTCAATATGAGACATCAAATTGGAAATGTGTAATATCAAAGTTTTATTTATACACAAACAATGTAAGTATTAAATGTTTCGCAACGTTAGTCACCGACTAGTTCCTTTGTCAAGCTAGACTCAAGGTGCGCATTCCTACAAAAATACTATTTGTTCTGAAAGACATTTAATAATTTTGATTGCAATACTACTGACACTGGTTTTCGTCAAAGTCAATATAAAGATAATATGAATACATTTTATTTTATCCCTTAAATATCAATATTTTGCGTGTCTTCAAAATGATATAAATGAAAAACTTTTAACTAAAACTACTCTTAAAAATCAAAACATGTCGACTTTCTTTCAAAAAAATAACAGAACTCGGGAACCTAAGTGAAATATGCCACATTACATTACGAATGCATTGTGACTGATTTAATTACTATTTACCTGTTAATGTTGTCGTGTCTGAAGCCATATTACCTGTTTGGGGTTCATATTATATAATGTACCTGTCTAAAATTCACGTTATCTTCTTTAGTTAACATTACCTACATGGAAACCATATTACGCGTCAGAATTTCATATTATTTGTGTGGAGTTCATATTATCTGTCTAGAGTCCGTATTTCCTGTTGGAAGTTCTTATTCCTGCCCAGAGTTCAGATTACCGTTTGCTTTCAACCCGTATTGGCAAAAGGAAAACCTGACGGTAAACAAATCTCAAGATATACGAATGACAAATATAGCTCAGATATGTCCCCTGAAAGGAAGTGGGATTGTAATGTGTATAATGCGTTTCCTCTTTGGGAGAGGGTTAAATACATCAATTAAAATAAATATTTTTAAAGGGTCCGCTCCAGACTGGCGTCTCATTGTCGGAGATGGCGTAGCCGCTCTGGACTGGCCTCTCATTGTCTAAGACAATTGCGATACGAACAAGTGTTCTATTTGACCCTAGCTCTGTGCTTGATAGGAGTAATGCATACATTTAAGTGATATGATGAAAAGAGTCAAACAAATAAATTATAATTTCGGGGTCCATGATGACCAGCGTGGCCTGGTATTGGCTGAGACAAATGTGGTTAAAGCTAAATTTGTTTAGCGACGATTTTCATTGTACTGTACTGTTTATCAACTTAATATTGGAAGTTCAGTCCAGTTAACACTTTATGGTTTGGTTTAATTTTGTTTAACGTCCTATTAAAAGCTAAGGTAATTTAAGTACGTGCCTTCAAGTGTGTAGTGTATGCGTGCTTGCATGTGTGTATTTATGCAGGAGACATGGTTTGTTGGTGGGCTTGCCTCCTTGGGATAGCGCGGATCTGATGCCGACTTTATAGCGCTATCTCACTGAAATGCCATGCCGAAGGCATCAAGCACAGCATTTTGCCCGGTCACATTATACCAACAACAGGTGAACCAATTGTTGCCATTCCCCTTAATGCTAAGCAGGGAATAACAACTTCGGTATATCCCGGTCTGCATGGGTACAGAATCCAATGGCTTCCTAACCTGGGCGAACGCTCAACATTCAAGCCAAAAGTGAGGTGTTGCCAAGCAAGGCGTAAGGAAATAAAAGGTAGTTAGAAGTAGAAAGAAAGATAAAAATCCGAATTATGATTTATTTTGGTCGCTTTTTTGTCCCCAAATAGAGGACACCAAAGCAAATCTCCAATTCTGCAGAGGGTTCACTCATAAGTCGCCTCTTACGGTATATGGAAAGCTACGTCCGAAACAAAACTTCACATGGATGATCACTAGCATACGTACCTTAAAACGTCAGTACTTTAACAGAATTGGAAAAACAAATATGGCTGCAGAGACTTGCACTTTATAAGCCCCGATGGCAGAAACGTAGGCTTACCAGTCATAACAATCAAAGGCGGCATTTTTGCATGATGGCCGCCACGACTGCACGATGATTGGCCGATACCATAGGTTTAACTCGAGTTGTATAAGTCCAACGCTCTTCAAACTTTGTGATGGTGATACATAAGGGTACAGAATGGCACACGGAAGTTTTGGTTAATATTGATTAACCCAGCCTATGACCGATACATTATTTTTTGGTATTGAGTTTACTTGTATAGAGTTGGTTAGAATACAATGTTTTGCCGCCAATATTTCACTGATGTATAGTTAATTTGGAGGACATTGACCACACCTTTTATTAAATAACATTTAAAACTTCTTGAAAATTTGTTCTACAGATGTAATCCTAAAATACCTTTTAACGTTCGTTTGATGCTGATCTTTGATTCCTTAGGTTTCCAAACCGTTCGTGATTTGAGTCTGCGAGGAAAACACAAGATTGGAACAGCAACAAGGATAGACATACTTCCGAAAATGATGAATCCGAGCCACCAAGCACCTACCCAGCGGGGGTCATTGGGTTTGATAGGAACATCTAGATATGTAAGACATATGAACCTTCAAGAAATGTTTACAATATGTAAAAGTGTTTTGTTATATGTGCATATATAAATTTAGCACAATTAACATAACAACAATCTTTACTGCGTAGATATTTCACATCACGTCCTACCCTTTGTCTGCAACCTATATGCTAGTCTTACTGATATATACGAAGTACTTCTTTATTTTTTTATTATTTTTTTAAGCTTATTTTTCCATGAAACACTTACCTTCCAGTGTGATATAGATCCTGGAGAAAACACTACCTAGACTGAACGCTATTACGGGGCCGAAAATTCCCATGCAGGAAATAATTCCTGAAAAAAATATAGAAGTAACAAATGTAAATCTCTGAAATGTGAATATCAAAGTTAAAAAATAGCCCTGGTATAAAGTAGAAAAACCCCACAAATCGTTGTTCTTTTAATAATTGATTTCAAACAAATCCTGAATTTCAATACTGTTGCTTGAGTACTTTCCGTTCCATAGTGTTTATATATTGATTTCACACACCCTCACATGTATTAATTTGTGTCCTGCTTGAGAATTGTATTTGCCTGTAGAATTTGAGCAACGATTATTATGTAAGAAAGAGAAATGAAATTTTTCTTGGCTAAAACATAATTGACATCAAGCCCGTCACTCTGCTCCCCTCTTCTTTTTCGAAAAGCATATATTTTGGAAGTGAAGGAGTGACTTTCATACTAGATGACTTTAATGAACACTGCTAGGAAACCAATCATGTTTTGAGGAAAATGTGCAACTGATAAATAATTTATTATAAATACACAAAGAACAAGACAATGAAGAATTGTGAAAACAAATATTCATCGTAACCTCACCAAGGAAAATGTATTGTGCACGCGCAGGTCAAACTGTTCATCAACGCAATGATAAATCTAAAACTGAGCTGACCTGGCGTCTACAAGTATTGAAAATTATCAATACATTTTTGCATTGATTGTTGCTTCGCTTACCTACATACATTGCTGTTTTAGTTTTTACGCCATTATCGTCTATATAGGTGGCAGCCAATGGCACTCTTGGGCCTTTTCCCATTCCCTGCAGAATCAACCCGATGGCCATAATAGAAAAGGCTATCGTAGTATATCCGGTCGGTGCTCCAATTCTACCACTTTCTGTAGAGATTTCGTCTGCGCATGCACCTGATGTGTTCATTGTTCCGGTTCTATTACCGTCGCAAAGTTGTTTGGATAAGCCATCATACATGGACAACGATATGTTCAACCCTTCTACCACAGAAGAAGATTTTATGATGACGTTTGGACGATTTTTAGTAGAAATAGACCCGAAATACGCAAAAGAGCACAGAATTGCAGCTATTCCAAAAAGCATTGCCGACAAGCTTAGCGATCTGGGTATATGGAGTTTTGAAGCAAAATAGCTAGTAACCAAAGATGTAATCAGAAATCCAATTTCATTGCAACTGAGTAGAAAACCGATTTGATAGCTAGAAAATCCGAAATATTTCTCAAGGGCTGTTAACTGAGACATCATATACACACTACAAGTAGACGTCATTAGTGAAATTGTCCCGAAAAAGAATGTGAATCCCGCGCGATTTATACAACACCTCTGTCGTTTGGGTCGAAATGACGTCGTGGCACACGTCATTTCCGGTCTATTAAGATTGTGAGATTCCTCGCGCATCGGTATACTTGTTTGGTCCTCCTCCATTTTTCTTCAATTGATAAACAACTGAAACATTAATGGGATGCTACTGTTAGGATTTAGGTTAAATTATGCTTTAAAATATCTAAGGATCATCTTGGTGTTTTATTTTGTCACAGGGAAAGTCACCTTAAAATGATTAACAATTTAAAACAATCCTTTTATTCAAGATATGTTCATAGCTGATCTTACATAGTATGATCGAGAGCTCATAACCACAGAAAGTTTATATCAGTTACCACCGAACAACTCTAGTACGGGTAATTATGTAGCATTGAATTGTTAAACATGACTATGCCGAGCTTATGACCGAACATGTACATACAAACTTACATAAAACTTAGATAAGGCATACTGCATAATCTAAAATAAGTTTATAAATTAATTATTTTTTATAAAAAAAAAACATAAATTGTAACACATGTTCAAAGCCATTATTAATTTATATTAAAATGTGTATTTCGTAATATGAATGACGACAACCGACATAACTTCCGAACTCGATGCTATTCACATAGCAAATTACCTCTGCATTACGTTATGGCATTTCAACGTTCCAATAAACATAATTTTTTATTTCCTGTAAAAGACACATTGTTGAACGAGGATATGTAACGAGGATAGGAGCGCACGAGTGAATATATACGTCCGCGCAATAAATGAATGCTTTCTGATTCGTTAAAAAACACAAGTGTGTGGTGTTGCTTTTATCACATACCTTCCATATTTGGTAGAGATAGATACAAAGATTTTATAAACTTTCATATTTTTTGCAAATACCGGGAACTTTTCAGTTCGCCATGACAAGGGGATTCCCATAAAAAGTAGTTCCGGCTAGTA
>JAUMHH010153082.1:0-18967 GCA_032359455.1 Chlamys rubida | reverse complement strand
AATACTGATATATTGCCTGTAGCTTTATTTTGAGATTTATACCAGGTGAGCGATGCAGGCCCATTGGGCCTCTTGTTCTTTTAAAATCCTCCTATATGCAAAAAAATGTATTCTCCTTCCGCAAACATGATCTCCGTTTCCTCCAAAAACACGCCATTTCAGAGTTTCAAAGTTTTTTCACAGTCATGATCATCGTGCAACTTTTTTTTAATATTAATGAGGTTTTGCCGAGACCCGTGGTGTGAATGGCTGGAAACGCAACCATTTTTAGCTCACCTGCCCGACTAGTCATAAACGACTGAGCAGATTTTGACCAAATTTGGTCAGAAGCATCTGTAGGGAAAGGGGACCAAATTTTGAGGGGCCTGAGGGGCAGGGCCGAATAGTGGAAACATAGCAAATTCTTTAAACTCCTTCTTCTTCTGTAGGAATGAAAGGATTTGTTCCCTATTTGGTCTGAAGCATCCTTTGGTGAAGGGGAACCAATTTTGTATAAACCGTGGGTCTGGCCCCTCAGGGGCCTGAGGGGCGGGGCCAAAAAGGGGCGGGGCTAAAAAGGGGCAATTGGGCTATATTGATTTAAGCGACTTCTCTGGAACTAAGAGATGGATATCAACCAGATTTGACTGGAAGCATACCTCGGTAGTGGAGATTAAAAATTGTACAAATGGTTGGGCTGACCCCCCAGGGGGCTGGGGGGCTGAGGGGCGGGGCCAAAAGTGGGCAATATGGCTATATTGCTACAAACAACTTCTTCTGTAGAACTATGCACTGGATATCAACCATATTTGACTGGAAGCATCCCTAGGTGGTGGGGATTCAAAAGTGTACAAAGTTGGACTGACTCCCCAGGGGGCTGAGGGGCGGGGCCAAGAGGGGGCAATTTGGCTACATTGCTATAAACGACTTCTTCTGTAGAATTATGCCATGGATATCGATCATATTCATGGGAGGCAGGGATTCAAAATTGTACAAATGGTGGGGCTGACCCCCCTGTGCTAAGGGGTGGTGCCAAAAAAGTGTATTGCTTGGAAATGGTTGAGATCCCCACAGTATAACCATATATACAATTGTGGAGTATAAAGAGAAGAATGCACATTTGCTTCCAGGATGGCCTAGGGTCTGGCCCCACCCTTTGAGACATAGTCCCTGGGTCATAACTTTGAAACGGTTGAGATCCCCACCCCAGAACTATATATACAAATGCTTGGCATAAAGAGACAAAAGTAGTCATGGTATTAGAATAGACCCTGGGGTCTGACCGAACCCCTAGGGACCTAGTTTCTTAGTCACAGCTTGGAAACAGTTGAGATCCCCACCCTATAACCATATATACAATTGCTGAGTATAAAGAGATGAATGCACATATGCTTCCAGGATGGCCTTGGGGTCTGCCCCACCCTTGGAGACTTAACCTCTGGGTCATAACTTCGAAATGGTTAAGATCCCTACCCCAAAACTATATATACAATTGTTGGGCATAAAGAGACGAATGCAGTCATGATATTAGAATAGACCTTGGAGTCTGACCGAACCCCTAGGGACCTAGTTTCTGAGTCAGAACTTTGAAACGGTTGAGATCCCCACACCAAGACTATAAATACAAATGCTGGACAAAAAGAGACGAATGCAGTCATGATATTAGAATTGATCCTGGCGTCTGTACTTCATTGTTTTATATGAACCGCAATTATAGTTCCTTTTAACGATATTATTAGTTTGACATTAACAAAAATAGGTCTCAGTTGAAGCTTTCATCAGTCGAACTAATTCTTGTACTTGTTGGTTAACCACTCGGCAATACTAATGAAAGTGACAGTCCTCTAAATAGAGTCAGGATACGGACTACAATGCAGAAAAAAATATAATAATATGTTCGTCTCATTCCTACCAAATCAGTTTTCGATTCTTTTTGTTATCATTTCAACCCTTTTGTATGGAGGATGGATATTCCTGTGATGCTAATTGTGTATTGAGGCGGTGTCTTAGTTAGCATGTGGATAACAGTTCTAGATGAAATTATTATGTTCTTATGCTTTCAGTGTGTGATCCATTCTCATATGGTGCCTCTTGTTCAAGTATATGTGGACACTGCCTTCACAAGGAGTCATGTAACCATATCAGTGGAATGTGTGCCAATGGCTGCGAGAACGGCTGGATGTCGCAGGAATGTGACCAAGGTAAGGTTATCTTTCAAACATCTCTCGTTATATAGCTGACCGTTTTCTTATTAGGGAGAATCTCACTATAATATGAACTATGTAGGTCACCTGAATTTTACGTTTGATTTCCTTTTTGAGTACACATTGTCTGTAAGTGGTACATATATGTTAACAATGTCTGTAATAGGAACATATATGTTACACAATGTCTGCAATAGGTACACATATGTTACACAATGTCTGCAATCGGTACATATATGTTACACACTGTCTGTAATAGGTACATTTATGTTACACAATGTCTGGAATAGGTACATATATGTTACACAATGTCTGTAATAGGTACATATATGTTTCACAATGTCTGTAATAGGTACACATATGTTACACAATGTCTGTAATAGGTACATATATGTTACACAATGTCTGTAATAGCTAAATCTATGGCATTTTTCACGTTCTGTGTCGGTGTTTGGTTCTATAATAGGTAAAGTTAGTTAACATTTCTTTCGAAATTTGAATCTTTTATTTGGTTTAATGTAATTTATAATTTCTGTATCAAGAATTACTTAGACTTTCCAATTTTTTAACTCTTAGCATCACCATTTTTTCAGAAACTGAACAGACAAGTTCGGCTGCTGCTATTGGTGCTGGTGTTGGAATTAGTTTTGTAATTGTTTTGGTGGGACTTGGAATAACTATATTTTATGTTATGAAGAGAAGGTACGTGTTTAGTAACAACTGCTAAGTTTATTTAGACATACATCTCCTTACAGAAATATTAGGGGAGAATACAAACCGATGTATCTGAATACTTATTTTTTTATGTACAACAAGTAAGTGTACATTGCTTCTTGTAATAAACTTGTCAGTGCTTTGAGCAAGTTCAGATTCATTTATAGCTTAGTTATAAATGACTGAGATACTGGATGCACATAGAAATATCATATTTGTTTACAATTTAGATTGAAAGTTTGGCTAATATAATGGGATGTATGTATTGCCACCCTCTAACACACACCTAGCATATTTATTTGTGCAGAGGTCCTTATTGAGAGGTGGAAATACGTCCTATTTTGTTGGCCAAAATATCAATTATAACTGTAAAAAAATGTGCATCCATACTTTTTAATCATTTATCATTGATCTAAATATGAATCTGAATTTACTGAAAGCACTGTCAGAAATAATTCAAGTTTATTCTTACCGACAGTTAGGAAGTTACAAAGCTTTTAGTTATAACTGTTGTTATATTGGTCTAATATATCTGAAAGTCCTATGCATGTCTAAATAAAATATTAACAGTTCTTGTGTGGCTTTTGAGCAAAAATAATTTGATAATTATGAATAAAAGTGAAAAATGTGTAAGTATAGACAAAAGAGAAGAACAAAACGATTTACTGGGGTCTGATATGACACATATCGTTGACATAATTTAGTCAATGCATAACAAGGACCCACTTATCAACTATGTGCTACTTTTTTCGACAATTTTTTTTATTTGTCACTTAAGTTTAAACAATGCATCGCACTTATGAAGAAAGTTTTAAACATTTACTCGTGGTATTGTCAAAAAGAGACCGTTTGTGATTTTGGTCCCCCACGTTAACCCTCATACCTCGGAATGGAACTTATCGGTGATAGCCACCAGAAGGCCCAAATTGACACCCATACTTTTCTTTAGAAAATAGGTTTATTAACTTGATGTGAAGACAAACGAAATGTCGTATTTCCACCTGGTTTGACGTCTAGTATCGATTTATTATTGACCAATCTAAATGGTATTTTCTATTTGCCGATGTAGAAGTTCTGTGCAGTTGCTGATAAATGGTTGTTTTTGTACATCTGTGGTACATACACTGAAACGTCATTTGTGTTCTTAAAAATAGTAAGAACTATATGCCATTAGTGTTGTATGTATCATACAATACTTAAATATCTTTAATGGTAGCCCAGTCAAATATTTATGTGTTGAACAATCGATTCCATAGATCAGATTACATTTTGAACACTTATAGTACAAAATGGTACAAAAACTGAGTTTTAAAGTGAGTAGTAGGGTAGATGCATCAATGGTAGATCTTGAGGTGTTCCGTTAGACTTCTGAAACCCATACTATGATGTTCGTTTTGAGGTATCTATTTGTGTGTGAGTGTGTGCTATGAAGATAACCTGTGATCCTTACTTTAATGTTAACATTGAACTGTCTTCGTTACAGCATTATACTCCTATAATGAAACATGGTACATCTAGATATTATAGATATAGATGTATATATGCTCTGAATTGCCTCTATATAAACCTACCAAAGTCAGTTGTAGGTTATGACACCATATCATCATGACGTCATTTATATGTGAAGAAATCAACGTTAACATTGGAGATAGGCGGATGATACCAACTGAATATTGTTCCTTTTGGTTGAAAACATACCTCAAAATTAAACTTAGAAGTAGAAAGTCTTAAATATAAATTATTCATAAATATGGGAATTGAACTGCATCCTTTGGTAGGTTTATAAAGTGGCAATGAAGACCATATTTATATATGTAATTAAAAAGCATGCAACTCTTACTTTTTGTTATATCTATCGAGTGTATATGTCACCGAGGTCTTTATTTTAGAAGATCATCAAATCCTCCAGAGTCAAAAGAACTTGGTGGAATGCCTACGGTTGACATACCCATGTTTTTGTCCAAAAAACTTCACTCAAATGAATTACATGAAGAATTCAAGGTAATCTACCAAAAATTAAAAGCATATTTAATTGTTATTCTTTTATATAATGAACAACAAAATTTTATTTGACACAGTTCCGTTCTTTCCGATAGTTTAATTTCAACCTTGCTTTCTCATGACACGCACATTGTGAAGTGGTAGATGATGTTCGTGATCAGAGTGGTGAGATGAAAACATATCAAGAAATAGCAATGTTCAGTAGCTCAATAACTTTACAACAAACGAGATAACAAAATTAATACTAATGTGAACTAAGTTACTGACTTTACTACTTAATGGACCTTTAATTGGAGTAGATTAATGACTTTGGCACTAAACCAATTAAATGGATTAATGACTTATACTCCTTTCAATGGAAACGAAATAACACCAGCATCGATAACCTAAAGTTAGAAATATTCATGTTTAATGTGTTATAATGTTACACAATGTTAGGCTTACATTGTATGGTTGAATTTTAGCAACTTCCTGGTGGTGCTGTCCATGCCTGCGATGCTGGTCAAAGACCTGAAAACAAAGCTCGGAACCGCTTTCTGACAACGTTTCCATGTATGTAGATATGTTTAAAATTATCGTATTTATGTTAGCTTCGTGCTTGCCTTCGTTTTGTATTTAACCTAGTTTCTTTCTTCCATTAACGTTTTGCTATTGTTTCGTTTATGCATTTATCTTGTAGGCTAGTTGTGTAAGTTCGTATATGTTTTAACCTTGAATTGATGATTCTGTGTATATATCAGTTAATTATTATTATAATTATTATTTTGTATCTTTCTTATAATGGTTTTAACGTAAGCCATATACGGAAATATATGTTTATGTCTATTACAGATGACCATTCACGCGTGACTTTGAGAGGAGAAGGAAACGATTACATCAACGCTAACTATATTGACGTATGTAGAAAAAAAATGATAACAATTTTCAGTGTTGATATAATGGGAGAAATTCCTATTTAACACTGTATGTAAAAGTAGTTTTGCCTTGAAATAATGAGATATCAGTATTTGCTCGTAAATTTATGTTTTAATGTCGTAATGTGGACTCTCTTAACATGATAGACAAACAGACGGACAGACATTCTTTATATTTCTCCCTTGCGGAGATTTTGATGCATTTGAGGATATTTGGTGTAGTGCTTGTTCCGCCTAGCATCGTTAACTTGAAGTCAACACAATGTCTTATTTACCCAAACGTTATTGTCCATTACACTGCTCTCATAAAGTAAAATATTTGATTACATATTGTTTAATAAAATATTACCAAAACACGTTATATGTTATAGAGTGTAGAGAAAAAAAATGCATATGTGGCCACTCAAGGTAAGCTGATTTCATAACTTAAAAGAATTCAGCAGAAGCATATTTACACCTTAAAGTAAATTATAATACAGGTTATGTTATATGAAATATCATGAAAACAATTATGAAGACAATTATTATTTCCAGTTGCATATATGTGTATGACACCTGCTCCCTCTGTATGGGTATACTTTACCTCAGCTACGAATGTCCTTTCTATATTTGTATTTTATTCTTTTTAACACTTCAGACATGTCTGTACTCTCTGATATATATTTGTACATTACCCCTCAGCCATGCATTTTCTCTATATTTGTATAATATATATCTCTGCCACGTGTTTTTCTTTTTATTTGTATAAACAACTCATTAGTGTGTTTTCTCTCTATGTTTGTATTTGACATCTTCGCTATGACAGTTTCCTCTATATGTATTTATAAATTCTCAGATGTTTTTGAAAATTTTACCAAGCTTAATTAAAGAGTGACATCTCGAGATACACTCGAACGAATAATGTCACGTTGTTAATTATTTGAGGAACCTAGCTATTTATTTGTTTTACCAAAGATTCGGTAAAAGTGAAAAAAATATAATGGAACAATTATTCACAATATCTGTATTATGTAGCGACTTACGATGATTTATCATAATTAAAACTCGCTAGAATTTAAGAAGCATTCAAAATAAAAAAAGCATAAAGTATTATTACAAATTATATGTACAATAATTGTAACTAAAATCTGTAGTATACACTAAAATATTGGTTTAATGGAAAATCAGTTAACTTTAACAAATATTCGGTATTTTATAACAAATATTAAATATGATATAACAGAGAATCGTTACAAAAAATATATTTTGGGCTTTATGGAAAGCCGTCCTATACACCATTTATATATATTCACCTTTTGATTGCTATATATTTTCTTGTTTTCTCTGGTTCATTTTGTCATCGATGAATTAAATTGTTGAGATAGCAATATGATTTATTTCATATTTTAGGGTGTTCAATTATGTTTCCATGTTCTATTTTAATCAATCAAAATATATCATATAATTGCTAAACAGTGTATGAACACAACAACAACCAGGATATTTTGAGTTGTCAACTTTTTTCTTGTCATTACATTTGCTTTTTATATAAATATTTCTCGACGTGTTTTTTTGTGCCTTCCTTTTATTCGAACATAAGTCGAAGGGAGATAATCGTTGTCATAATCATTTGAATAGTATGTGCACGATATGTTTGCCCAACAAACCAACTGATGTTTTCTGTTTCATTAAGAGGTATTCCAAAACAGATATTTTTCACAGTTTTAAAAACAAAAACAAAACAAAAAAGAGAACTCATCTGTAATCGTCGAAATATGTAAATTATAAAATCAATATTTTGCTTACTCGCATATTATCATGTACTCGTCTAACAAAACAACAGATGTATCCTTCTTGGTGAGTTATTTTATTTGAAGCTGTGACAACGTATGGTTTATAAACAATTGTTCTGGTTTTTGGCCTATGTAACAGTAATAGATGAACAAAATAAGTTATCTAACAAAGTGCACAAATATTTAGTAAATATTAATTGTTATCATAAATGACACTAATGAAACATATTGAGTAGTGTTTATATTCGACAAACAAAATAGAACTGATTTGTCAATTTGAAATTGCAGGCCCAAAAAAGAATACCTTAGGAGACTTTTGGGCAATGTTGTGGCAGAATAAATCGGACAAAATCATCATGCTGGCCAACTGTATCGAGATGGGCAAGGTAATATATATTAGAGGCAAAAGTACTTTCTTGCTTAATTGCTTCAAAAAGAGCCGGCTTGAATTAATTTGAAGAGTGGTTCTTGTTTTCTATATGTTATCAATTAATGTAATCCATATTTATGACACAGACATTCACGTCTCAGAATGTTGTGTCACACTTATTCTTGTCACACAGTTTTTACACGTTTTACGTTATACAGTCACACACGTCCATATGATACACACACTCAAAATTATACCCACAATCCTCCCAATGCCCGCAAACTGCTTCCCAGTGCTATAACAACGCACCTTGTTCATGGCTAAAATCATATTCATTTATATTGTTTTTTTGATTATTTTGTTAATATTTGGTTTGATGAAGAACTATGCAATAACCAAATTCTAATTCTAAAATTCTTGTATAGGAGAAGCATTTCTTCGTCTCTTGTTGACTGTTAATATGGTATTACTCTTCCACTCTCTACTCGCTAGACATTCACTCATGTATATGTATGCTATATATATGTGTGTATCTTACTGACCTCTAGATCAACGGAATTACATCTACCTTGATAACACAAATACTGATATTGCTTTAAATACAGCATTGGTAATGACACTATTGCAAAATATTAATGTTTTAAGATACCCTCGGTATATTATTTATCCGTTTTCCATAGTTCTTTGTTTAAATGCTCTATATTTAGAACATTCACAATATGTTTGCATCCTTTGCAATGTCATTCTGTGATTTTTTCCAATATTTAAGGCATGCTGTAATCGAAAACCAAGACAATAACCATGCAGTTAGAGTGAATATGGAAATTCTACCGTTGCTTGGAGATTAGGGGTAAGAATCTCGGCAAGCCTTGGTTCTAGCTCCGTCAATTATATACCAACAGGTAGAGTTTCGAATATCCCCAAGTTTATTGGTATGTACGTGAAGGCATTGATTTGATAATATGTTGCTAAACGTAGAGGATTTAAATGTCTGGACTAATATGTATACAACTAACTCAAAGCGGTCTTGCCCTGACAGCCTAAGGTAGAGCAGTATTGGCCAGATAAGGGACTCTCACGCGACTTTGGAGATTACCGAGTGGTCACAACCAGTGAACAAATATTTGCCGCCTTCACCGTCAGAACGTTGTCGCTGTATGGGAACACGGTAAGATATGGTTTACAGGTTACTCCTGCTCTTTGTGTTATAGTTTTCCAATTAGTGTTTAATACCCTAGATATAATTAAATATGGCAGATATGTCAACAAATTATTCAAAATCAAATTATTAATTAGCCTTAAGCTTTACTTTCCGTCAGCATAGATAATATTTAAGCTTTAATATTTGATAATATGGTTATAGGACACTAAAGTATTAATAAGAATCAATTCACTTCTCAACAAAATATTTTCCTAACTGATTTTGTTTAACGTTCATTAAGTGGTTTTTTACCTTTGAGGTCTCATAGATATATACTTAATCTCTAACTCATTTTAATTTATAATCGTTTCACAATGATTCTTTTCCTTGAAAACTATATTAGTATCTTAATTCTCTTTAATGGTTTGATATAGAAATTAAACAACAAGAAATACCGACTCCTGTCTTGGCATTTGGGTTCCATAAACTCAATTATCTTTCCTACAATAGTCTTTTCATAACAGAAATTCGGCATTTTTTTCAAGTTTGGCGATATATTCATGGAATACGTAATAAGATATTCATGATGAAGGATTCACTTTATATTGATTTTATAAAGCCTGGGAGTTTCTTTATAAGAAAAGAATTTCCGGATAGAGTTCTATCTTTGTATTTCAGCGACGTAAACGTGTTTATCACTTTTAACGGAAAGTTTAATTTGTTTGATTAAAATGATGGAAACTTTTTAAAAATTATGATTAATTTTAGATGGAGACTCGAACTATAACTTTACATATTCAGTGGTTAATTTACGGGGAAATCTACAGGGTCACGTGATGATTGACGTCATAGGACGATTTCATGTGATAGGTTGATTATTACCCATTCTGAACTTGTTACATCCAACAATATGTAGTATTGTCCTGTTTACGGGGGCCGGGGAACATCGTACGCATGTATCCCGTAGGTATATCCAGTATGTATTCCCCAATATTTCTTGCATACTAGACCGAGATATCCGCATTTCCGGCGGTGCTGTACAATTCTATTGGACCCACGGGTCCTTTCGGGGTCACGCTATTGTTCGTGACGTCTTTTTCGCCGAGGGTCTTCTGCTCAATATTTTGTCCCGAGGGTTTGAATTACCTTATCATAATACATGTATATCCAGTATGTTTATCCGTTTTGTATATCCAGTGTTTGTTTTGTAACGTAATCTCCATATCATATAACACAGCAGATATTCCAACATCACGAATTTGTTTATACTTTAAGTGCCAGACACCAATGGAGATTATGCAGTTTCACTTTACAAAATGGCCGGATCATGGTATACCGGACATTATACACCTTTTGAACTTCTACAAACATGTGCAGTCAACTGAAACAAAACATCACGGTCCAATGGTTGTACATTGCAGGTAATACCATATCTCAATATGATTGAGAAAAGACAAAATATAAAAACTATAACAAGACAAATCTAACCGATACTACCATGTTTACATGACAAAGCTTGAAATAACATTGTTGACAATATAACATAGTAAAGCATCAATATAATGTCCCTTGTACAATTTGTCCCCACGCTTAACGCCAACATCATTCTATAGCCCGTTTTCTTTGGAATTCCTCCATCTTTTCCCTCAATTTATCGCTAAACCGCTGCATAACACCAAAACTTCTCTTGGCCCAATGGTGGCAGACTAATAAGGCTTTACTGCATAACAATATGATAGTGATAAAACAAAGCATAGCGATAAAATTGTTCACAAGACCACACATATTACTTTAAATAGACACTGCTTCCGGTTTATCACGTTACATGGCGCGAACAGACGTTCTATTATGAGAAAAAAATATTCCCAAATGGTAAAATTCGTTCTCAAGTTGTTCTTAACATTTTCTCAAGTACTACAACACTGACAACCCATGAGAATGGATTTATCATTCTGAGGATGGGTGGTAAAATAGTGTAAAGTTAATTATCAAGATTGCTAAGTACATCAGCCAATACAAGATCGTTACAATGTATGCATAAGACCCCAGATATTCCTTGACCGCTAAGAATGCTCTTTAGATATTGTGTTTCTATCATAATTTATTTTCAGTAAAGTTTTACGTGACTAAATCCTTATTAGTTATTGTCATTTTAATGATTGTAGATATTGTAAATTGTTCTTTCATCGGAACATTTCATGTACAATGATTTCATCAAAGTGTATATAAGTTACTTATATTTAAATACAATGATGAAATATTCCTACATAAATATAAAGTATATACTATATGATTATTTTTCATGTAGATTTAACTTTAATAGTACGTACTGTATATTTAGCTACTGTACATTGATACTCTGTATGTGGTTTCTTGGCGTCTAATAGGATTCCATTTAATCTTGAAAAATGACTGTCACTCAGGTTGTGTGTTCGCATATTTTTCTGTCTGTCCAGTGCGGGAATCGGACGGACCGGGACGTTTATAGCTATCGATGCGCTGGTTCACTACGGCACACTACAAGGCAAGGTGGATCCTTTAGATTACGCCAAACAGATGAGACAGAATCGAATGAACATGATTCAAACGAGGGTAATTGATGTTATTTAAATGTGACCATTTCTTATTGATAATAAACAAATCACTATGCTACCTGCAAATGATATGACAATTTAGTTATAAAAGCAATTACAAAGTTTTCTAAATAAGTTTATGACTGATGCATAGATAATATACACATGAAATTTAATATAAAATAAAAATAGACGGACGTGGCGATTGTTTTAATAATTACGTAATTACTTTCATCTTAGTTTCTTTTCTTGTTGTTCCAAATTCCAATGCAGCATGTCATTTGATATATTTCACCTACAATAGCAACGGGCTGCAACCAAGTTTATGTGTTCGGCTTTGTCCCCTCTAAGCAAGTAAGAAATGTAATATATTTAATAAATAACACGTAGAATGATTTCTGTGTTTTTGGAACAGTAAGATAAAACAAATTAATATATTCCAAGAACAAAACGCAGAAACAAATATATGCTTTTTTCAGGAACATCAAACAGAAACAATTACACAATATTTTTCAGGAGTAGAATGAAAAACCAAACGTATATTTCATGAACAATACACAGGAACAAATGCAAGTATATTGTTGATGTCATAAACAACGCACAGACAAATATCAGTTCTTTGAACATTTTGTATAATATGATAAATCGCATATTTAAGGAACAGTACAGTACATAGAAAAGCAGAAGCTACTATTTTTCTTATTTTAGGAACAGAACATAGATATACAGAACCTTATGTTTTACGTATTTTAGGAACAGTGAATAAGTTAGTATTTTACGTATTTTAGGAACAGTAGATATTATATGCAGAAGCTAATATTTTATGTATTTTAGGAAAAGTACATAAGTATGCAGAAGCTGATATTTTACGTATTTTAGGAACAGTGCATAAGTTAGTATTTTACGTATTTTAGGAACAGTACATATATATGCAGAAGCTAATATTTTACGTATTATAGGTATGCAGATAATAATATTTTACGTATTTTAGGAACAGTACATAAATATGCAGACGCTAATGTTTTACGCATTTTAGGAGCAGTACAAAGGTATGCAGAAGCTAATATTATTCGTATTTTAGGAACAGTACATAAATATGCAGACGCTAATATTATCCATATTTTAGGAGCAGTACATAAGTATACAGAAGTTAATATTTTACGTATTTTAGGAGCAGTACGTTGCCGTCCACGAGGTGTTATTGGATTACTTTATCTGTGACGATTTTACACTGACAATAGAAGAATTTCAGGACGACTATGAGAACATGTCAGGACTTCAAGATGAATTTATGGTAATTTTTTACAATAAATTGAAACATTCGCTTTAAAGATGTTACAAGTTAAAACTTCTATCCAGTCGATGAAATATAGTGTAAATTCCCTGCAACAATGTTAAATTTTTTTTAAACTTCCATTATAAGAGTCAAAACATTAACGATGAGGTTTTACAAAATTCAAACTGATGAAATAAAAGTTGTTGCAAAGTCCACTCATCCAGAGTAAAGTAATGGAGGAAAATCAATAAATTCACGTTGAATACGTTAAAACATTAGAGAAAATGTATTACAATACAAACAAGTGAGCGGAGGCTGGCATATATATATAGTACCCTTGCCCTTTGACCCTTGACCGATAACCACCAAAATTTAGTTTGGTATCGAACTTGATATTACCATACTATGACGTAGATATGAAATTGAAGAGTTAAGAGGTTCGTCAGATATCATGAATAAAAACAACATTTCACTTCAAAAGTTGTGAAATATGATCGTTAACCGCGACATTTGACCATTTTTCCTTGACTGACGAAGTACAATCAAACGGTTGCTACCCGGACTTATAAATATATAACGAGGTTAGGATCGAGTAGGGACGTCTCCATTCATATATAGATATGCCCTTTTCGCTCTCAACCCACGATCTATGTTGACGATGAACGGACGAATAATCATTTGCTAACTGAATTGGCCACAGGGTCTTGCTCCGTCCCTCGAGATTTATCTCCTGGGTCATAACTGGGTCATACCATGAATGCGGTCGGGATCGAAAAGATTCTTTAAACTTTGCAATCATGATTGCCCACAAAGTCTTGTGGGTATTGATTATTTCGGTCATAAATTGAAAAGGGGTAGAAATACCTATCGTGTATACATAAATGTGCTTTCTTGGCACGAACCGACGAATAAAATCATATTTCCAAAAGTAGTTCAGGGTCTGCCTCCGACACTGGAAGTTTAATTACACGGTCTGTACGTTGACATGATTGACATCTTTAACTGTTTATACTTATATAGGATCGTATCTATAAAGGAAGAACGGTACTCCCACTGACTCGACGTTAAAACGGGATACAATTTCAAATGATACTCCTCCTTAACATTTGATCATATGTAAACGAAATTATTACTGCAATGGAAGGGTGTTGTTCTCCTTGGTCCAATACATGCAATATTACTTTTAATGAGAACATTATTATTAGGCCTCCGGGCCTCTTGTTATTTAAGACACTTTCTGAGTATTGACCAAATACTACATTAAGTTTTCGTTTCAGACACTCTCTAAATATCGACCACACACTACATTAAATTTTCTTTTCAGACTCTCTCTAGGTATCGACCAAACATAACATTAAAGGAAAGCTCAGATGCAATGTCCGAAGAAAACATATCAAAGAACAAAGACCTCGAAATTATTCCAGGTAATATGACATCTTGTTTTTATTTCTCGCCAGATCAATTCAACCAATAAGTGAATTTAGCAATAAACCGTTTCGCCGGATTTAGGTATTATATCTTTTTCAAACTGTTTCATAAAAAACAACATGATTCTTGATTATTTTAGTTGAAACACGAGACACGAAAGATAAATTCCTTCTTTGCGGCGTATGGAATTATTATTTAAATATTCAAGCTATCTCTCTTCCAAACAAATGAACTTAACTAAGAATGAGCAAAACAAAACTAAAATGTATGTGCAGTGAAATGTCTTTTATCTCCATGGTACTAAAATAAAGAAAAAAACTTATAACATTTAATAAGACAGATTAGTACAGATTACAGTAAACCTGGTACGCAAACGCACATTTCAGTAATTACAGCAATAGTAGAGCACACATACCTGTAAATATTGTATCACCTGAACACACATTCGAACTGTTTCACCAAAATTAACTACGGTAATACCTGAACATGCATTACCGTCTAGCTAAGTTAACAACGGTAACACGTGAACACACAAACATAGTTGTTTATATTGATAATCAGTCAATGTATAATTTTCGATATATATATAATTTAGAATGGATAAAGTGATGAATAACAAGTTTGTCGATATCTAGCCAACAGATATAGACCCTACCTGATGTCACAGTCACCCGAGAGGACCAACTACATCAATGCTGTTACACTACCGGTAGGACTAGTCTTAAATGATGCCCAGAAAATATCGATATAAATGACAGTTATTTATTACAGTGTACACTATTATCTAATATTTATGTATATCAACTAGTTTCTGCATATTTAATTTTTTTCCCATACCAACTCGATCCATTTATTTTCTGAAAAGAGTTATATTGCACGGAATAAAATAACCATATTTTCAGGTTCATATCACTCCATATTACTGTTTTATTACATCCTTCACCAATAACGTAAGCACAAATTAGAAAGGTTATTAATTAGATTGTTTTCTGCCATGTTTTATTGCTGGTTTTAATCGGTACAGCTTGCCTTAGAAGATAAATCATGCTGACCAATTAAAATATATTTAATGTATCATATTTTAATATATACAATTTTCTTAAGAGATCAGCTTATAAAATGTTGGTAAAATAGTAGCGACAGTAAAATATATACAGGTTTTATTGCAGAGTCAAGTGTAAATAATTCTGGTAAAACAGACGAGACAGTATGAAATAATACAAGTGAAATTACATTATAATACATATAATCGCATAAAAGTTTTCAAATTATTGTTATAAAAGGGCAATATTGTAAAACCGGTCTTAATATTTTAATTGTAGGCATCCGAGCCTGGCTAGGATGTGACGATAACAGCGTGTATTAAAATTCATAACACAATTATCTGTGGTTATACGTCTTCCTTAAACAATCAATATGTTGCTTTCGATTGTATATATTAGTTTTGTTGTTCCAGTCATGTAAGACAGAAATAGCATTCCTCGTTACCCAAATGCCAACTGACGACACGCTTGATGAATTTTGGGCTATGGTGTTTGATTATCAGTCCACTGCAATCGTGATTCTGGATCCCGACTCAAAGGTAAATTTCAAGGCAAAGATGTTGTTTCTGAGTAATGTGTATCTCTATCTACTTAGATTTCGTTAATCATCAGGTTTTCGAGCTATGCCAAGGATTTGGTATACACGACTGATCATGGTTCACTCACACGAATACCCCCAGCAAGCTATCAACCAGATTAACAAACTGTTAAAATATAGAACTTTTAATTTCAAGGTTTGTTTTTGTGTTGCGCTCTTTTTTGTGTGATGATATTGTGATTTATTTTATATAAAACTCAATTTATTGTGATTTGTTTACATGAAACTCAACTCTCTATAATGTTTTTGTCACATGTGCAATCACATGTGTATTACTTTCATCCTTAATGAACATTTCTACATACAGTTCAACTCCCAACCTAGCAATTCACCTCCCTCCTCGACTCCGAATATGTCGCACAACGAGTCATCTTACTTCTCAACTCTTAATGCGCCACATAGCAAGTCACCTTAAAGCTCAATTCCCAATTTGTCACATACCAAGTCACCTTATTGCTAAACTCCCAATACGTCATATAGCGAGTTTCCTTACAGCTCAAATCCGTATATGTCACATAGCGAGTTACCTAAAAGATCCACTCCCAATATGTCTCAAAGCGAGTCACTATACAGCTCAATTCTCAATATGTTACATAGTGAGGTGCGTTACAGCCCAACTCCCATGCAATAAGTTAAATAATAAGTCGAATTACTCCTTTACTCCAAATTATCCAAACAATATATATATATATATTATAAAAAGAAAAATTCTCAACATATATATATGTATGAATTTCCAGTCATGTAAGACAGAAAAAGCATTCTTCGCTACCCAAACGCCAAATGACGACACGCTAGATGATTTTTGGGCTGTGGTGATTTAGGTCTTTATGTGGGTAGACCATAAAAACTCGTGTACAACAAATCCTTGGCATAGCTCGAAATCCTGGTGATAAACGAAATGTTAAAATATATAGATTGTTTTGTTGTATGGCCTCCTGATAAGGATTTAAATGAATTTCAAAACCTTTGGAATTCTTTACATCCTTCGATATGTTAAACGATAGAGTGTGAGAAAAGTCTTTACCTTTCTTAGATGTTTTAGTTCAACTAGGTTCAAATAAGAGTACAAGTGATCTGTATTGTAAGGCAACAGATATTCATAATGATCTAAATTTTTACTCTAACCACACTAAAGTTCATATTCCTTTTAATCTTTACCTCACGTATGGTCACTATCGTCAGTGAGCAACAAGTTCAAATTGCTAGACTTAGTCCACTTAAGCAATACCTTAAAGCTCAATGTTATCCTACTGAGATAAAAAGAACATGGCATACAGAAAGCTATTGAAAAGGGACCCTTTACATTCCATCCACAGAAACAAAAGGATGCATCAAAGTTAGATCCTTTTGTTTCTACTTTCAATATGTTTCCTGTGATAAAGAACAAATGTGAAGAGTTCAAACAAAGTAGCAGGCGTATGAGAAACATTTTTCATAAGCATGCTATTTTACATAGTAGACGCCAACCTAAGAACTTGAAACGTATATTGACATGCTCTAAGTTTGATAATTCTTGTGTTACACCAGAAGTATCCAAGTGTAAGACACCAAGATGTGGTACATGTCCTATGATTATCGAATGGTTTGAAGTTTACTGTAAACGGTTTATATGAATTGTAAATAAAAAAAAATATCTATGCAATAGTTTGTTCTTTATGTGGTAATTTCTTCATCGGTCAAACTAGCATTGAACTCCGATGACTGTACTAGACAACAAACTAGAACTGAATCTTTACGAAATATGCATGTTTAAAAACATATTCATGAATGTGCCGGAGATAAATTTAATGTATTACCTTTGTATCAATTATTTTCATCCGACAGCTAAGAGAAAACATGCTAAGAGAAAAGAAAGAAAACCAATTGATCAAAATATAAAAACCAAGTCTCATCAGGCCAAAGTAACATTGTGCACTAGTTTGTTCACCAATCTTGTGTACTTTGTGACGTCACGTTACTATTGTAGTGTGATGACTAATGTTGAAAATATTTCAGATTTTTTTTTTTTTTTTATAAGACACTTCCATCTCAGTCGCGTCCTCTTGTGGCCACACGATCGTTTTCTGTTCAGCACGTCCCAATGACCGAGGCTTCAGACAACTACGAACACGTCCGAGTGCAGAATATTGCTGTAACCAGGAAGGTTTGGTCCAGGATATTTTTTCTGTTGATTCAATGTTAGGGCACAGGGATATGCATGGTTTAACAATAATAGGGCGCAGGAATATTTGAAGCTTACCAAGAAATATTTGCCCAGAAAAATATGTAAGCTTAAATAGGAGCTGGTACAGAGATGTGTTGTTCAATCATAACTACAGGATACGTGTCGTTTATCTAAACAGATATGGCAATGGATATATATTTGGTTAGGTTTTATTGGGTTTAGAGTCATGTAAACAGCTAAGGTCATTTAAGGACTACGTCCCTCTATGTACACAGGGCTCCCACATTAGTTGCACCTTACAACATGCAGTGGGTAACAGCAGGTATACTCTTTTCTCGACATGCAGGGTAGGGGAATATCAAGCAATGGCGAAGCTGTATATGCTGATTGAACTTGTATACGATTCAAAAATATGTGCTGTTCAACAAGAAAGATTTAGCCAGGGATATGTATAGTTGGTTTAGCAAGAAAAATATTGCGCAGGGATATATGTGGTTTCAACTAGGATAAGACGCTGGGTTAGTTCTGGGTTTACCAGGAAGGTATAATACAAAGATACTTACTTTGTCCAAAACAAACATTGACAAATGAAGGAAAATTTAAAAAGGAGACTATACAGAATGAAAAATTAAAAATGATAGTATTTTTAGCTCACCTGCTAGAAGGGCAAGTGAGCTTATGCCATGGCGCAGCGTCCGTCGTCCGTCGTCCAACTTTTCCTTTAAAACGCTACTTGTCCTGAACGGCCCAGTAGATTTGGACTAAATTTGGTCTGGAGCATCCTTAG
>JAUMHH010153071.1:0-18968 GCA_032359455.1 Chlamys rubida | reverse complement strand
CCCAAAATACACACACATACACTACACGCATGCATCTTGCACACAGGGGAGGCCGTCCTTAAATGACCTTAGCTGTTGATAGGACGTTAAACAAAATCAAACAAACAAACAAACAAACAAATACAGTGTCACCGATTTGTTTGATGACCAACCTTTTCCCAATTGATGGGAAGTTCGATATAAATGATATCAATGTTACTAGAGTTACAATTTGTATGCATGCATTATATATAATGCAATGACATTTCAAATCAGCGAGCTTTTTAAGCATATTTAAGACAAATGACAACACTGGTAACTTTGTGTTGTATATATATCAAAAGGTGATATCAAAAGACCGAAATCCTTTTTTGTTCGTGCAAAAGGGATCAATGAAGGACTTATTATCAGGAAATGCTTAGAAAGTTAAAATCACAACAGCATACAGTAAAAGTGAAAATTTACGGTTATGAAAATGTACAGTGTGACTCTTTAAGGCGGTCGCGTTGTGTGGCAATGTTCGCTTTGGAAATAGTTCTGCAATCTTATTATTCATTTTATCTAAAATATATAATACTAATAGCAAAAAATGCGAAAATGTTACCTTCGTGAAAATTTCCACTTTCCCAGTATTTATTTACTGTCAAACATTATGGAATTGATTGTACTGATTTTTGACAAATGCTGGACAGGTTCGTTATAAACCTTTAATGAACTGTTTGTGTGATACAGTTTCTGACCAATTGGTATATGATTATTAACGCTCAATTGATATTTACAATAAGATACAGTATATTGCAACACAATTTGATTTATTATTGATGTTTTTTGAAGTTTTGTGTACCTATTAACCTATTCTTTTTTTGAATTTTTCCTTTTTGCGAATCACTATCTCTACAGTGTACTTTGACCATAAACCGCTTAATCGATGGGCCGTATAGTAATAAAAAGTAAGCAAACAAAACAATAACAAAATCATACTTTCCGCTGGTCCAGCTGTGGCTAATAATGTTCCGTCCTTTTTGGTTGTAACTGTACATGTGTAAGTGTGACACTCGTTCATCCATCTGTCACCATTCTTTCTGCAGGTTCCGTTGTGATTACATCCTACAAAAAACAGTATGATTTCACTGTAACGTAATTGCTTTTGGTGCCCTGAACGGAAATTACCCACTAGCTTCATTGAACCGTACAGTTTGAGCTGACTGTGTAGAAATAAGCAATGACAAAAATGACATAATAATTGCGCATAAAATACAAGAGAGCTATATTTAATTTAAATAAACATCACCCTAATTTTTGGTATTTTGTTGGTTTTTTGTCAATGTAAAGTGCTTTTAACTGATCAAAACTTTGCGTAGAAAAAAATACAATAAATTAAAGAAATGCTATTTCTTTATAGGAAAGTAAAAGTATTGCAATGATAATGTTGACAATGCAATGTGTATACTAAAAAAATCGATAAATGTTTATAATATTGAATGCAATATAAGCCACATCATCGTAACTATAAGTAAGTAAAGTAAGCGGGGAATTCAATTTTGCTTAATTTGCGGTCATAAACGATAGCGTGAAATTAAAAACCAAGCAAATATAAATTCCAAAAATTATAATCTCTTTTGAGTACATATATGCAGACGCAAACAAAATCTGTTTAACAGTTTAGTGCCGAGTAATGAAGATAAAAAAATCAGTATCGACTTTTACTTTATGTTCACATAACACTTGTGAGCGCGATATCTTTACCTGGTCATGTTGAGCTAAATTGAAACACTGCGAACTAGTTCTGACCGCAAATAAATAGCAAGCGAGATTAAACATTTATACAGTACTTTGTTCATTCAAACATTATTAAAGTTTTGTATTCCTTTTTTGTAAATTAATTAAACAAGTTGTAAGTAACACTGCTCAAGATCTTTTAAACAAACCTCTATTCCGGAAATTAATATGACAGGGATACATAAACCGTCCCTAAACCTAAGACTAAAAGGCGTCATAAACTGTACCTGCGTTGACCTCCACAGAATACAAGATGGTGTTCTCTTCCGGCGTGGTCATATTACAGTGATAGTTGTGGCAGCCATCCTTCCATTTAGCCTTATCTTTATAGCATGTGTCCCTCCAGATACATGCTATAAGGGAGATTATACACAAAGTTCAATAGAGCGTCTAAAATAAACATTTAATGATTACCGAAATTATTCTGATCATAAAATCAATTTTAAGCTGCGCAACACATTAGGCATAATTCTTACAGAAAATAAACAACATAAGGAACTTATAACACACAAACAAAATTGGTAACCCACTTAACATTGTTATAAAATAAATGTTACAGTTACTTTTCCATATACTCATATTTCCATATTTCCATAGACTATCATCAATAATATCATCACATAAGTTTACAGCGTATAACATGTGTAATATCACCCATTGTGACGTCACAGCGAGCAATATATAAGGACCTCACAATTGTATTGCCAAAAAAGCAATTTGGCCCCAGAATCAATAAACAGTCTAAAGCACACGTTAGAAATTTAAATATCAATAAGATCAACATCTCCTTTGGAAAGCAGTGCATCTATAAATGTCATACATAGTCATATACTTAAAGGGGAGTGACAACTTAAATATGTAAATAAAACTTTAGAATAAACTCAATGTTTTATATTCCAGGGGAATGATGATGTGTTTGTTTTCCTTTTACAGTGTGAAACAGAAATAAATATGCCTAGCTAGTTGTCTGTTGTGTAGGTGCGTCTGTTTGTGTGGCTGTCCTGTATTTCTATGTTTCCCTTCATTGTATTTTCCTCAACATGTTTCTTCCTATAAAACAAAGTAAAATAACTATAATGGAACGAGAGAGGATAAGAAGTATGAATAATATTAAAGTGTAATGAGTATGAAAGCAATTTCAATTGTTTGTAGTGAGCGATGTGTACCCAATGCTGTATACGAATTATACATACCGGGTAAAAAAAACTATGCAACAAAGAAATACATACAAAAATAAGAATCTATAACTTTGGTTTCCATTCCGTCGAAGATTTGAAACGCGATTGTAAAAATTCATTTGAGATTATGTTAGAATATAAACAATTGCTGAAACATTCTGTGTTCAATTAGCATCCCATTATTGACATTTTCTCTCGAAAGTTTCTTATATTGCCACCAGATCAACACTATCTCTGTATAACGCCGGTACTCATAGTAATATTTCTGACATGTATCATTGAGTTGTTTATTTATTAAAACATTATCGTACCTACTTGTTCCTGTTAACTATCACATATAGATTATACATTAAAAATAAAATACACAAACAAAACTAGAATAACTTTAAAAACTACGAAAGCTAATAATACAAGTTAGAGAACGCAGATTTGATACGGCATCACAAAAGACATCGAACAAATTACAAAGGAAAACGTGCGGATGTGTTTCACCCTCACAACGACATACATAAATGATCAAGGGTGGGCCCGAAGAACTCGCCACACATGTTTAAACGAATATAATTTTTTCAAGGTATGCCAGGTAGAAAACAGGGGATAATGGTGGGATGATGAGAAAACATGTATCAGGGAAAAGCTGCAATATTACACTTTTTTTTAACTTGACTGCTTTTGGGTGATTCTCCGGCAGCAACTGAACATCCCTATGGTTATATCTTTTTGCAACAAATCGAATACCAACATCAGGTGGAATAAAATATAATAATTACACGCAAAGTATGCCAAAAGCAATATGCAACGTAAGGTTATTTATCTTTGCTAAATTATATTTGAATAGCTTGTGCGCGATATTATAGCAGTCGTGAACAGTTATCAGATAATAATACAATATTTTGTTCATCAAAGTGTTGAAACGGAGGCTGGAAATCAATTTAAGTTTCTTCAATGTGCCCCTTACAGAAGACATAGAATTAATCCTTCGAGTTTGCGTTGCATCGTTCATTTGACTTTTCTTACGACAACATGTAGTGGAATACAGCAGGAATAATCTTTCCCGAAAACTGCAAAGGTCTATACTATACGATCATTCAGTTAATGACAACTGTCGTGACTACTCTGAGCTGGTGGAAAACTTAAACATTCAAAGTAAAAGGGAAAAAGATAAGATGAATCCCAATATATCAAAACTGTAGAGTTTGACTAAGCTAGTTAATGTGGTAGTTAGTCGGCCTTCTGACCGGGGAGTTTAAGGCTCGAATCACGCTCATAAAACCGTTGTCATGAACAAAGACATTGACCCTCAATTGCCTTATGCCACTCCAACTAAATAAAGGGTCAGGTGCGCTTTGTCCTCTTAGACCAAAAATACATTTGTATGTGTTATTAATAATTTTAAGCATTCTTCAGTATTCAAAATATACCGTACTGTGAAAAAATGTTTGTACAAAACGAAATCTTACCGGTTGCCATCTTTTCTATTTTGCCATCAACACATCGGTAGAATCTACACTCGATTTCCTTATCAAACCATTCGTCCCCTTCATTATACTTGGTTCCTGTCTTCTTGTCCTTGCAACCTGTTAATACATATTAACGTTATGACTTACTTATACAAGCGATTTGTTTTGGTGCCAGTACGAGTTCCCCAGCAATATGAATCAGCGAATAACACACGGAAGTACACAAGCTGTCATAACAATTTCAAAATGGCATGTTCAAAACTGTAAATAATATTCGCTTGTCATTTACAAGATTATATATATTACAAGCTTAAAATGTAGTTATTGTTGTTAATTCAATTAATTTAAAAGTTAAAGATATACTTTTAATCCGATAAAACTGTTTTAACGCATTAAGTTTGATATAAGCTTCTTTTAAAAAAAGATTAAACATGATTTTGTTGTGCTTTCTGTTCCCCTCCTAACCTACACACAAACTTAATACGACAGACGGACCATTTTTTTTTTAAATCGAAGTTTGTTTACACTAGATAATATTTCGATGAAGCAAAGTAAGAGTGCCTTACTTTTTTGTGCCGATGCCATGCCAATAAGGCATCCCACAAGGCAAGCCAGCCAGATGATCTTCATTGCTGGTTCTGTAATTGAGAACTGGTAACTTTGTAGTTTTCGACGATACATGGCTTCATTGTTTGTACATTTTTATCAACTGTAACTTATAAATATACAATAAAAACATAACAATAACATATATTTATCTAATCGGTAAACTCAAGACCATTATCTAACAAAAACATATCGTCAGGATGTTTATGTCCTGCCAACTTTCCTAATTTGGATACATGGCAATATCGGAATAAGTGGAAAAATTAAAGTGGCCAACAGCCGGAAATAATAAAACGCTAATCAATTGAAATGTTATTGTAAATCACAATAATAAAATAGTATACAGCAATTTTTTGCAATATTTGTATGCAAAGCCTCTACATGCAATATCACAATATTTGGCTGACTAAAAATCAACACCAATTGACAGTTATGGAAGCTGTTCTTCAGGAGATAGATATGTTTGGAAAACTCCACTTGAATATAATTAATGTAACTAGTTTGATTGCCTTACATATACTTTAGTAACACTGCTTTATTACATACAAGTACTTGCCGTGCTGTAGGAGGTATAAAGGGAGGGAAGTAGACTTAAGAGTATGTATCTGTAGTTCATTTGTCGGTAATACCTTTGCTAATTCTCGTACAGCGGCGCTTTTTTCACGCCATAGAAAGTTCTGTGTATCGACAGAAGCGAGAAGAATGTTATTTTCTTTCACGCGCGCTTTTCAGCACCTCAACAAACTTCCTCTATTCATATTTTAACAGTTTCCTAATAGTCATCCATTAGTGCACACCTTTCAGCAAAGTATGACACAATACATTAAATATGTTGAAATCCTACAAGCGGTATGACGCAATATTTGACTGTAGCTCAACAATTAAAACTTTCTTTTAACTTGATAACGCTGTTGGTAGCATTTGTATCATTTTAAAAAGTTAAATCTTTTGAACTGATGGATTTATTAAGCAGATAAATAGTGAAAATGTGAATAAAATGTCTTCATACCATACGCAATTTTATATAAAATGTAACAAATGACAATTTTATCACAAAGTTTGCAGGTTTTCAGATTTATCAGGAAATCTATCAGGTATTGCAGTCCAGCATAAACAAAATAGAATCATGTACATTTTAATGCGTCTGGTTGAAAGCATTCTTATACCAAAACACACCAAACTTTTATCAGTCATCAATATTTTGTTCAGTATGCATACGTTAGTTTAAAAAATGTCGTAAAGCATATGTTTTTTATCATCACTTTTTTCCTGAAACATGTTGATTAACTGATCAGAGGAGAAAAAAATATAAAGAATTTGAAAACTGTTTATACATTAAACTGATGAATGATGTATCAATCAAAACAAAATAAAATGTTACCTGCTGGGTATCCCTGTTACCTTTGGTGATTTGATATGTTCATCCACGGATGGTTGACCACAAAATAATTCAAATTTTGAATTCCGACTTTTTAAAGACTGTAAGAAAATTCGAAAAATTGTATTGATATTTTCTTTGCGATTTTATTACTCGAAATAAAACCATTTTAAGTTTAATTATGATATTTTAGTATCTTAAACATAAAAACTGGATTTCAAAATATTGTGTCTTCAAATGATTTATGTGTTCTGTCCAGTTTTATGACCCATTGTTAGACCAGGCAGCGTTAAGCCGGCCGTTGGGCCAGGTGTTGCCATAAGACGTGGACAAGTAATGAGGGTGACTCATTCAGCCGTATAGAAAAAGTATTAAACATAAACTCAGTTTATCTTTTATGATTGACAACGATAACATTTAAACATACATTTCATACTTTTGTCGTGGTATAAAACACATTGACGATCATTGGTGACGTTGGGGATTCCACGTGCATCTATGTTTGAATCCCTATGGATCTGGCTACGTGTTGTACAGAATATATATCTTTCCAAACAAACTATATACAATCGAAAAAAATCTTTAACATGTGGGTTGGTATTAAGTTTGGCCGTAAACGCTCTTTCGTTACTTTATAAGTGCGGAGTCATTCAAGTATGATTTCTTTCTTGTGTTTAACGTGTTTTTGCGCTATTTTACATATATATGAATAGATAATTTGTGATGTAAAATAGCATATATACATTGAAAAACAACCACTCGTTTGAGTGTAAATTAAGGAAGATGCAATTATTTCGTATCTAAGTAACATTTGGTTTTTATATCCTTAACGGTTGTAGACATATTTTACTCTTTTTTGCTTTATAAATTGACTGACAAAAGATTTAAATAAGTATTTCCTAAATCGTTATTGCTAGTTATTTTTATATAACTAGCAATAACGAGGTAGGCAATACATGTTTAAAACCTTTGTCAGTCAGTTTAGAAAGCAAAAAAAAGTAAAATATGTCTACAGTTTGCTTGGGGAGGTATAAAAGAATCATCCGGTCCGTCAATCTGTCTGTCTTAAACCGTGTAAGCGCAACTCCTCCTTATAGTTTGTTTGATAAGTTGTCACAGTTAAAGAGCAATATATGGAAATGTGCATGAAGAAAAGATTAAGCGTTTTTAATATATTCCTGGAGTTATGACAGTTTTAACTTTAATTTCTGCTCTGGAAACATTGTAACCGCAAGTGGGGGTATATCTTTGTTAGCTGGTTCACAGTTTCCGTAGTAAAGTATGATATTAAGGCTTAATAGAATGTAGAATATAGCTAGCCAAGAGAAAGATTAACTTAGCCACATTATACCGAATGGTATCAGGATAGAGAATGACCAGGACACAAAATTACCGTATTTGTGTTAGGAGTTTGATATTGTGCCTTTATATACCTGCTGATGTCAGAAAAATTGTCAACTGAAGTTAAACTGACCGGACAAGAAGACAGAAAGGTGCAAAGATACACAAATTGTTTCGACTATTACAACACGTAGGAGGTGTCATCGTGAAATTTACTTCGCACATCGCAAATGGTCGATGTAAAAAAGTAATAAATTACTGATCGTCTTCGATTTGGATGTGTTTGTTTGTGTTTTACTACTCAGGTTATCAAAAGAAGATTACTTAGGGAGTGACAGCCGAATAGAGGGATACTGTTGGCAATAGATAGAGGTCCAAATTGCTGTGAGGTAGGATAATTAAATTGGTTTCTGCAGTGTCCCTGAAGCAGAATATGCAGAAAACAGTTCCGAATCTTATGTGGGTGGATATTAGTCACATCATATAAAAAACACGGTGGCGCAACGATAGTCTGTGATGTGGTATCATTATAATGAAGTAACTGACGTATCTTTTAACATTTGATTCTGCGTTTTTAAACATACAAAACTTGTTTTGTCAAAATGTTTTCATTTCTAATAGTAATCATGCAATTAATTATTAATTCTAGATAGTGTCAGGAATAACGTTTTAATTATAATCTGAGATTGACAAAACATAAATGACTAAAATCAGCATGACACTCAAAAGAGTGCTGCATATCTTATTCTATATCTTACATAACATAATCTGATGTAATGTATTGAAAAGTCGCGTTAATTAAGATAATTATGTTATTTTACGAAAAATGTAATTAACGGCCTGACATAAAAAAATCTGATATATAAAGTACCTGTTTTGAAACCAATGTTTGAACAAGTCTCAGCACTAAATGGATTAATCAAGAATCAAAAGAATGACTGTTTAAACAAAAAAAACACTTCTCAAAAAATCATAATGGTAATTTTTAATAAAGAGGATTTCTATCATACCGTGATGATTATCAAAAATTAAACAAAAAACGTAACAATACTTAAACAAAATAAATAAAATTCAAATGAATTATCGTCTGTCTATATATTTGCATCAATAAACATAATCAAAGTAAGTCCAAACAAATATGTAAAGACGACAATAATATTTCATTCCGCATTTTGTTGTTTTATTTGCTTTTAGTTTTGCCTAATATGCAACTCTTCGATGAAGTCATTAAGGAAATCCAATAAGCTTAAGTATGACATCTTAAATCACTCACCTATAACTAAAGTTAAAGGGAATCGATGCAAAATCACTATCCAACATGCTTTTTATACAAACACGTATATGAATGTGGCATATTTGAATTCCGGAGAGATTTAACAGTATCAAATGGAATCATTGATATCGATTTTGCACTTACATGTGTTACACATTCTTGATTTAATGACCACCCCTATTTAATTCGTCACGACGTCAGTCTATTTAAAGCAGTAGTACAAAACATCTTTACCACGTCATACTAACAGATAAAACATAGCTTGATTCTGATTGGTCAAATGTTTTCCACTTTATGAAATAAAATAAACGGATCATATGAGATGTCTTAGCACTTTAGATTTCGGCGAGTAGTAGTCTCCGTATTTTCCTTAACTATATACAATGTATTTCGAGTACAGTGTAGTATTTCATATTGTTATGTTTTTCTTTAATTTGTTTTCGCTCTACTTTCTAACATTTCAAAAGTGATGAAAAAAGAACGTAACGTAGTCTAGATTAACGTGTTTTTTTAAATGCATGGCACACTATCATTGTTTCAACGTATTCATTTCTTTTCGTAAAAGTTGTTTTTTTCGAAAAACTATATAGTGTTTGTTTTGTTTGTGCATTTGATTAAAGTCCATTGTCATTTAGTGTCAAAGAGCCAAAAACACTAAAAGTACATGTTTAAAAAAGAGGTTACGTCAAACTTAAACTAAAAAGGTAACATGTCAAATAAATAATATACAATGATATGTGATACATATTTCTTCAGTTTTGGCAGGACATACTCTGTATGAAACTTAGTATGTATGAAATGTACTTCAAATAAACACCCTACTCATGAAAGAGCAGAATCCTTTTAAAACTTATCATGTGTTTCTAATTCATATGAATTGTAATCGTGTACTTGGGCTTCGTACCATATATATCACTTAATGCTAATATTTTTGATATATTGTCAGGTAGTATTTTTAGAGCTGTATTGCTACCTCGAGAAGTAACTGAACATTTAAAATAAATTTTGTCTTGCCCGCCAAATTCTCGCAAAAGCTTGATAAACTGAGAAAAACAACGAAGCGAAATGTACCTCTGGTATGCACTTAACAATAAAATGCGTAAATAATCCGTCCCTTTAAAAGGCGTGGAAATAAAGTAACACCGGCTCTCGATACAGCACAAATGAGTCGATAGTGATTTGGAAACAGATGTATTAAAATATCTAGGCAAAGGTGAAATATTAATGGACTGTTAGTATGTAAAAAGATAACTTTTGTGTGAAATAAACCAATGTACCTTCCAAAGTGTTACATACATTCAATTAGTCATTCCTATGGCGTTCATCTTTCATTTTATCAATAAATTCAAAACCCTCGTCATATGTTCCACCAAGGTACAGTCACAGCGATTAAGTTCTTCTGACATAACAAAAATAATCAGAAATAAATAGTCAAAAATTGTACACATTTTAATCAAAACGTCACTCGATACTGTGATAGTGTTTTTTCGCCTCAGCTATGAATATATTAAACACAAAATTGGTTATGTTTCAGTTACACTATGTGCTATGTGAACATGTCATGCCAACATGATTAATGTTTTAAACAGTTTGCTTTCTTGTAAACACTGGTAACAGATGGGACGTCCCGAAATCGGCTCATGCACGTAGTTTCGCGGACGTGTCATACAAATGTATAGGAAGTAAACAGTCGTGCCTGGCCCATCCTTAATAGGTATAATAATACACGTACATGGATTCAAATGTACTGTAAGTGTGTTTGTCCATCACGAGCCAGTGTACATCTCAATCTGCAGTAATGTGTCATATTTTACGATAATACCACCAATAAATTAAGGGATTAAAAAAATATGTTTCTAAGGAAAAATTGATTTCGGATCATTTGGTGACAGTTCCATCCCACGACTTGCTGAAAAGACCGGCTGAATATCAATAAACACATTAGAATCTGCATTGCACCGCAGTTCGACAGGCCGAACATATTTATATTTACTAATAGGCATGTTAAGCTGCTTTACAGACGAAATATAGAAAAAAGACTCACGATACTTTGGCCTCTTCTGTCCAAAGTTAGAAAGCATTTTATTGTCTCGCCGCCACGAAGTAGATGCATCTTAGGTAGTACATCTCAACCCATGTATCATATGCCTACCTTTCATGGTCTATTGACTTTGTCAGCATCTCCATCAACATTAGATTTTTGCGTTTGTGTTAGTTTCTCTGACACTACCAGTGCTAGACCAACCAAGCTTGACATGTGCATTGACGGTCAAAGCGGGACACAGGCAAATGTTTCTAAATTTGTATAAGCTATATTTCAATAATTTCCCATAATTATATAGCTAAGAGGAAGAGATATCCGTAATATTGTTTTAACTGTCATTCGTAAAGGTACATCAACACAGAGGAGATTATTAGAGGCAACAAATGGTCGACACAACAGGTTAAAGGTAGATACATCAAACGAACAGTGCTTTATGACATTTTTAGAAAATTCTATATTATAATACAATTTTACCCCAAATATCTGTTGCAAAGGCTCCGTAGAACAGATATGGAATCAGAATAAATTTTGGAACAGGTCAACATTTTATTCGTTTTATGTGTTCAAGATTGAGGTATATACATATGTAGTACGGGCTTCTTTAGCGAATATAGATGCGTTCTTATGAAGCCGGCATTCCGTAGCCGCATCTTTCAAACCATCAGTGTAAATGTTTGAAAGTCCTTGTTTTTAACTGCAGTAATTGAATTATTAGATATGTTAGATCAATCTAACATCAGTTGTTGCAAATGAATGGATTGTGTCAACACATATTTCGGCATTTGTTTCTAGCGGAACAAAATCCGAATCCCGAATGTTGAATATATTTTGGTTTATTTTTGAAATACAGTTTTATAATTAAGATAAATATAAGTGAATACACTGGATTTGAAAGGGTTGATTTCAATCGAGTTGCATACAGATATAGTTTCTCTCGACAATGATCGTTTGTTTGCTTCCACATACAGATTCGCTACTAAAACTATGCTTTTCCCATGGATGAACTATGAACTACATGGGAATATATTTCAGTTAGGTTTATTCACAGGAATAATCATATGCTGTCATCTTTTCCTTAACTCTTAACTTAATTACTTTTCTATTTACATGGTTTTGATTTGTTTTACGTCCTATCAACAGCTGAGGTCTTTCAATAACGTGCCTTCATGTGTGTACTGTATATGTGCATTTTGTAGGGAATGTTAGTGTATTTGCCCTTCTTGTGAAAGAGCGGATCTGATGACGCCTTTCCAGTTCTACCACACTGAAATACCATGCCAATTGCACCAAGCACAGTATTCTACCCGGTCATATAACACTGATAACGGGTACACCTGTTGTTGCCTTTACCCTAAATGTTAAACGTTCAGGAGGGAATAGCAACTACAATTTTAGGACTTCGTTATTGTGCCGACCTGGGGACATAACAAAATGCCTTCCTCAATTGGGCACGCATTCGACACTAAGGCCAAAATTATATATTGCACCGGGCAAAAGCCACTGGAAAACAACAAGTCGTTATCAGCAGATTTGTTTTGGTGTGGTTAATTACAATGATTATTTTCCTTTATTTTCTCAGTTAACAGTTTTTTCTTTTCCTACAGAAAACATCCTTAAATTACTTTTAGCTGTTGATAGAATGTTTTACACAATAACAGCAGACCAATGCTACAGAAACAAATGACTTGCATTCCACTGCATGCACGTTTACGGCGATTCACATGGGACACCTGTATAATCAGTGTTTTGTTTTTTAACTTTTGTTTGTCAAGATGCATTGACAAACCTCTTTTGATCTGTTTTCTCTTATTAAATTATAAATAGGATTCCTTTCTTTTTTTCTTCTCTCCATGTTATCACACTTTAATGTGGCCCTTATGTGGCCTCATCATCTATATACACCGTTCTCAATTTTTTACGGTTTCGATTTTGATTCGATTTGTGATTGTTTCGTGTCGACGCTCTGTCAGTTTTCTCGTGTCCCGTTAATTTTGAATAGCAAGAACAAAACAAAAAGGAAGGAAAAAAACATTTGACGTTTTACAAGCGATTCACTAATTTCAAGAACAACGCTCAAATTTTAGTGTTCAATTTACGTCTATGTATTCATTTCGAAGTTTTTCTTTTTCTTAAATACATTAGCACATGTTACCGTTGACGTCAATCGACAAAATAATACTATATAATAGCACACATATTTGTATTTTAGGATGGTGTTTACTTAAACTGTTCTATATACAGAATCAACACATCTTAAACAGCTCAATACCTTAATAGGTTTAGCATAAACTCTTTGTACTACAGAATGACCGTCTAGCACTTCTTGACCTTAGTAAACCCGGCTACATCATTGGTTTTCCATACAACGTCATAGACCTTAGGGCGACAAAAAACATTAAAACAGCGTTTAGCACATAAAGTGAGTATATAGCTTTCCCTGATGTCACGTCCTTAATATATGAGTGGAAAAAAATGCACACTTCTTTTCATATCTAGTACATTGTATATCATTTACGTTAATCATCCTCTACATGACTTGATTTACATGTACATGTAGTTTATATTGTACCATTTTAACAGCCAAATCAGCCTGTGCCGTTGGCTAAGCTTAGTTCGCATCTGGAATGCCGTTACGGCATTTTTCAACAGTCTTTTTGGATTCGTGTGGCACCAGTGCAATGCGTGCATCACTGCATTTTGACGTTGTGAAATGGCTCCGGCTTCACTTCGTGTTAGTCATAAACTTGCGGTTTTTAAAATGGGTGTTCTTTTGACAGTTTTCAATGTTGATCTTGACTAAATGTGTCTCTTTAAATTCTGAAATTGATAACTGTTATATAGTATGTAAGGTTTTACCTGTGCACAATTTCTTTTTTACCCGCTAGTGTACACTAAATTTATGCATTCACACAAATCAGGATATAAGTATATCAAGTATATCAAGTTATAATCGCGAGTAAAGAGGGTCTTGATATGGGAGAGGAAACCGGAATATCCGGAGAAAATCAACATGTCGGGCAGGTAAACCCATACCATTATTACGTCCCGCATGGGAAATCGATTTAATTTGCGATGCAGGAATTGCACAGTTGTTATCATCTTATAATTCCTAAACGTAAAAGGTATGTATCTACCATTTAAAAAATAAATCCTTTCGGTGTCGTAGAAAGGATTGAGTGACATAGGTAGTATTTGTGGATCGGCGGAGGACACATGTTATGCAGAAACTATTTCCCTACTGAAGCACATAGAAAAAAACATTATGAACACTCACCAATGACAACAATGGAAAAACAAGAAATTTATGTAGAAAAAAATACTTTGGTCCACCTGTGGCAGCCTTCACGATGTCTGGCATCGCACCGAGTAAAGCACGGCGACCGATGACGATTCATTATGTCGACTTTGTATTTATCTACGTGACAAGTCATAACATTTTCGATAAGAATAAATCCGAATTACCTCGCAGTTTACATTTTTCATGAAGCTCAATATTTATAGGTTCATAGGTGTTAGTCATATAGCGTAAAAATGACGCATTTTCTACCGAAAAGCATTCATCAGATAAAATATAACGGTTCCGGGGTCACTTTGTTATTTGTGCATACAGCTGTTTCCTTCAAAATAAGTAAGATAAATTCAATTTTGGATAATGCTAATATATTTGTCAAAATGATAAATATATAATGTAAACAGCGATAGAAAGTACAAAGAGTTCGTTTTATTTAGATGGTTGATTTTTGTTTTATCATCCAAACTTCCACACCGCTGCAAAAGGCACGATGATATGAGGCGACTAATGGGGGAACCCCTTGCAAAAATAGAGTTTTCCATTTGTGCACACTACTTCGGAATTCAAAAGCGTACAGAAAAAAAATCTGCTGCAACAGTTGAGAATTTGCAATCATTGTGTATCTCTCTACTTCTAACTGCTTTTTGTTTCCTAGCGCCTTGGTTTTAAAGGTGAACATTAGTCCATGTGAGAAAGGTAATTGGCTCTGTCCCCATGCAGGGACATATCAAAGTCCTTTACCATGTTGGCTGTGTGAGTTACAGTTGTAATCCCTGCTTAACGTTCAACAGTTTAGGTGTTGGGGAACAACTAGTTTCCCCGTTTATAGTATAATGTGAACGGGCGGGATAGCACTATAAATTTGACATCAGATCCACGCTATCACGAGAAGGCAAATACGCCAACATACCGCCTCCAGCACACATACAAATTGAGGCGCGTCCTTATATGACCTTAGCTGTTAAAAGGACGTTCAATCTTATACAACAGCAAAATCATACCGAAACCGGAATTGCATTTCTCGGAAATATAAGTATTTACATTGTACGAAAAATTAAATATATAAATTACTTTTAACTTTCAAATTATTTCAGGAATTTTCATACACATTTTTAACAGATAATGTAAAATGTTAAAATTACCTTCGAACAAAAGTATAAGAGACGTGTTAAAAAGTAATTAAAAAGTTGAAGTATTTCAGAATAAGATATGTATCCAATTGGTTAAACAAACGTTATGATTTTTCGTAACCAATCACCTGGAAAGTTTTCTTCATCAACATGTCAGTTTCATTGCAATTTGATAATACACTCTTTTAATTCACTGCTTCTTTATAATTGAGGAGAGCATTCTACATAATTATTCGTTTATTTAAACCCTGTGCAGGTTAGAGAATAGGTCTGTTGTATTCCGCTGCATGTCGTTATGGGTGACTTATGTTGGGCACATAAAGATTTGGGGATTTTCTACGATGTCTTCTACTTAGACGAGATTGCAAAAATAACAATTCACCTGCTACCCCCATTGCAAAACTTAGGATATATACCCTTTCCTTTCTCGCTTCCCTACACTTTTGTTTCCGATGGTGAATCCCTAGGAACCTAACATTATATGACCTTGGCCGTTGTATAGAAGATCAACCCTGAACAACCAACCCAAACCAAAATTTAATACCTTGATTATGCTAATCATTGTAATTTAAACTTAAACCAAAAGATTATCGATACAACTTGAAATTACAATAGTAAGATTGGTTTATGGTTACAAAAGATTCCTGTCATCAAACCCAAGGCAATCGACAATTAAAATATTTAATTTTGCAAAAATACTATGATAAATGAAAGTTCATTGTTGTTGGCCAATCTTAAATCAATATACTACATCTGTCGAACTGCATGTATGTCGATTTTGCCTCGTAAGCGAGCTTTGTATGTAAGTAAGTCTATTTTCGGTTTTAGCTTGAACCATTGACCGCGATCGCATCTGGTAGGTGCATTAAATAAACAGATCACTTTTGTCTGGTATTTATCCAAACAATCTTCACTTGACGTATGACAAAGATTTTTATATAAAAATACAGTCAATGTGTCGCTTCCCATTGGACCGTACATGTAGTATAAATTGCATTTGGCCGTAAAGGTAAAATCAGTCTCTGCCACAGTAGAACTCGAAAGTGGGGTGAGTGTGAATATTTTGCTATTAGTATCGATTCGTTTTATAAAAAATACTTTTCATATTCTCATTTTATATCTAATCAATATAAAAACCTGAGGATATTTAAGATTATAATACAAATATTGAAGTACTTACTAACCAAATGTCACTAGAGTTTTATTTTTTTCTGTGAAAATAATTGTTATTTTATGACCATTTTAATACCTTTCTCGAGTGTAGATATTGATGCGAAAGGGACACCAGCGTTTAACGTACAATTCATATTTTGAAATTATACTATTACATAAGTATAAATAGAATACAGTTTATAATAAATAAATTAGTTATTTAATAACATCTCAGAATATGAGCTCATTAGTGTGTATTTTTCGATATTTCTTTCCAGGACGAAATTCGGCAATATGGACAATTTTCAACTCTTAACCATTCTCTGCATGGCTTTTGTATGGCACAGTGCAGCACGTTCGTATATTCTTCAGATCTTATAAAAAATAATGTTACGACAGATTTGATACCAATCAAGTTGTACATTTGACTCTCATTGAATAACTTTTGTTATATTGAATACAAGTAGTCATTTCTATTTTCATGAGCAAATGATGTTCTGTATACATATACATATATAATTTGCTTCTGCACAATTGAACTGCGGCAATTTGTTATTTTTTGCGTTGCATTGTATTATTCAATGTGATTCTGTTTTGTATTCTCCTGTTGTTTATACCTAACGTTTTAATGCATTGCCTTCGTGTGTGTATACTATATTTTCACTTTAAAAAGAACCGGTTGGTCTATATAATCGTTTTTCGTAATTAATTTATATTTTTGATGTATGAATACATTATTTTGAAACATAGATAAACATATATTTAGAAGAAACGTTTTGACATGAACAAATTGTTAAACAGTGTATTTTACTCTTACCGTCATTGCTTTCTTCATGAACAAGGAAAGTGCGCAAATTCGTTCTTAATTAAAAATTTAGCATATTATCATCGACGTTTTTCCAGTTATCAAAACTTCTATTTCCTGAAATAGACATTTATTTTCATATATTAATTCCGATTCAACCCGTAATAAATCAATTAAAATAATTAGCTGAAATTTCAACAATTCCATGCCACTGTTGGGTATTTTAATTTTTAGGAAATATAAATTCTTTTTAGTTTGAAACACCGGCAATTCGTCGTTAAGTTGGTTTTATTGACTCTTCCGAAGGTGCCGTGACATTTGATGATTACCTTAATCGACCCGATCAGCGTCTTAAAATATATTTTAAAAAATGATACTATGTGAAAGTATGAAAGTTGAAATAGATTTTTGGAAATGGGCATAGCTCTACTGATTTCACTTTCTTGTGATTTTTCTTCCAGAAAAGACTGTAGTTACAGAGTTTGAAGAATGTGGCGAGAGGGAAATCGATCTAGCATTTATTGTTGACTCGTCTGGAAGTATCGGGTCATCTGACTTCCGGTTAATGCGCAAATTTCTGGTGAACTTCCTTGATGATAATGCAATCAACACTGGCTCTGTTAAGGTAGCGCTTGTATCATTCTCGTCGTACGCAAGAGTAGAATTTTACTTCAATAGTCACGACAATAAGAAAGATATTCAACAGGCGATAAAAAAAATGACCTATATGAGCAGAGCTACAAATATAACAGGATCACTGCGCCTGACGAGATTGGACATATTTAATGAAGATTACGGAGATAGACCAGAGGTTAATGATTTAGTCATAATAGCAACTGATGGGGAATCGAACATAGAAAAGGGCATACAAATGAAGAGGGAATTGAGGAAGTGGAAGGGACCCAACACCAAACAAACACAAATATACGGACTTGGCATTGGCCCAGCTTTTGATAAACCAGAAAATCAACAGGAACTGCGAAATATTGTTACAGATGGTTTGGATGACGACACCAATCTTGACTTTGTAGAGTCGTACGAGGCTCTGGATAAGCTAAGGGATAACATCTTTAAAAAGATATGTAAAGGTAATTTATTAGAAAACTTTGTTAACACTTTGTCATTTAAATCATGAGAAAAGGAATATTTATCAGGTGTTCCCTTTTAGTTAATTATTCATATATAAATTGTTTCATGTTTTTTAAAAACTAAAAGCAGAATGCATTTGTCGGTTGTATACGAATACTAAATAGTTGATACTTCATATATACAATACATTGTACCGAATTAATATAGACAGTATGTTTTGTTTGATTTTGACGTATGTTGACAGATGCTTTATGATTTGTATGATACATTCATAAATTGAACATAAAGGAAAAATTATGCAAAAAATTAACTGTACTTTTTATTATTTTTCTTGTTTCACTTGAAATGCAAACAAGATATTTTATATTAAACTTTAATTATTTTTTGAACTTTCGAAAACAGGAAAAAATCAGTTGGATTATTTTTCTACCCGTGACGATATTAAAGACATATGCATAATTA
>JAUMHH010153060.1:7952-18970 GCA_032359455.1 Chlamys rubida | reverse complement strand
AGCCATTCTGAAATCACAACCTGAAACAAAGAAAAGGTCTAGTTACTATATGATATAACAAATGTGGGTGGCGCAGTGGATAGCGCACTTGCCTTTCACCAAGGCGGCCGGGGTTCGGTTCCCCGATCAAACGTGAAAAGGGTCACCTGCCCGATCACGTGGGTTTTCTCCGGGTACTCCGTTTTCCTCCCACATTAAGACCTCCGCACGCTAATATCAGGGCTAACAAGAGTGATTAATATAAGCTGTAAAAACTTGTTTCCTAATTGTTGTAAATTAAATAAAGTTTATAAACAAATGCCTTCAGGTATTGCAATAAGTCAAGCACAAAATGTAAAAATCAAAGTAAAATGATCCAGAAACCACCATCTGAATGTTTCAACGTGCACTTACCATTGCGTTTACCACATCAGACACTCAACTCTCTACGTACATAATTTGGTTTGATACAAAAGTGTTTATTTCAAAAGATGAATTGCTTTCAGATTAAAAATATTCTATTTCATATATATAAGACCGCAATTTTAATAGAAACCTTTAATGTTTGAATACAAAACCCCATTTTTTATGAATCTGCTCGCACAGAAAATTTAAATGAGTGTATAATACATTTTCAATACCTTATACCACGATGTTAGCATATTCTGTGACGAGTGAAATAGATTTCATTAGTTTACTTCAAACGTCTGTAATGGTTCCATAGAATAGCGAACCTGGGGCTAGGCGACTTAATTATCAACTCTATATGGCTTAAACGACGAAAATCCATATTTCTTTCTTTCTTTCTTTCTTTTTTTCTCACTGAAAGACAGATTTGAATAATTGAATCTAATACATAAAATGAATAAACCCTATTTCATTTATGTCGTCAAGTACATTCATTTTATTTTTCCAACTACGATGTTTTCAGATAATTTTATAAAAGAATTCGAAAAAAATTCTATGTGATGAACATTTTAGTGATGAAAGTTGTGGATTAAATTGGAGAAAACATTTATTCAAACTGACGAAACTTTCACACATGGAGTCCTATCGTTGACATATATGAATTTGTGTTTGATATAAAATATCAATATACATTCTTTATCCAGCTTGAATCGATAAACATTTCTAGCGCACGGTTACATGCTTGTTGGATATCGTATCGAACGCTCCCACAAGACTTGCAACGTTAAGGATATAGCGTATCGAACGCTCCCATAGAACTTTATGCTTCACAGGTAAAATTGACAATACATTTGTCAAATATATTATAACCACTACGACAGAAATGGAAATAGAGCTATAAATAGGATTAGCAGGTCAAATGTTAGCCTTTCGCTGCATGATGTGCATATACAGCCGATTTTTACCTGTGGCACCTGTGGATTTGCATAAAAACGGGACAATACACAGTCAAATAAATGTAAACATTTCCTTAACACATCTAACTGAGAAAAGATTTATTATAGCTCAGCTACATTTATAACAGTGAAAGGTAGCTTCGTTGGCTTTATGAATAACAGTTATTGCTTTTTTAAACTGTAATGATCAATTATAATCTTCATTGATAAATTTTTATTTCTTACTTTATTGTTTTATTTTTTTTAAAAATTAAAACAGCTCGAATATTGATACATGCATAATGTCAAGTCATTATAGACAGCATTCTAATACCGCGGTCTAGCACTTAATTGTTAATTGTTGATTTATCGTCGCAATAAACGACGCAACAGCACAATTTAAATAGCATGTAGCATCTTCATTCGTAAGATAGAAATATAGCTTTGTGCCTCAAGACTTGTTATACGTTATGCCTAAAAAACTAATGTGATGTTATTTAGTGATCGAAAAAAATTAAAAACACGATTCTGAAGGAGTTTTTAGTAAACATGTGATTGCGGTGTCACGCAGAAAAAAACTCGATTAATGAATTTCAAAAAGTCAACGATCGATGAATTCTGTTCGTCTGCATGGATAATCGTTTCGTTTACTTTAAGTGTTCTGAAAGAGAAATCAATTAATATGGAATGAAAATACGAAGTTTTGAGACAGTGACAGATTATTTATCTATGTGGAATCGAACATAAAATGATGAGAATTGTGTTTAGAATTTTACAAAAGAAAATGCCGATTTGAATGTTAAAAAATCCATGGACATTTTTATATTAGGCGTGACTTTTGACTGTTACAATTTTATTCTACCGTAAAACTTATCTAATTGGACCCCTTAGCATTCCGCCAACCTGTCTAATCTAATAAATACATGTAAACCCATTTCTTACAAAACCTCTGTATTCCGATACCCTTTCTTATCGAACAAAGAACATATAATCTACCGTACAAGACCTGTTTAATCCAGCAGTTTGTTCCAATCTGGCCAATATATCGTTTCCCACAGGGCGATATATTGGTAAGATATTGCGGTATGCGTTCTCAATTATGGTACGGGAAATTGTTTTCCATTTTCTTTTTCATTTTGGACGACATTGAAGACACGAGGGCAATGATATGTTTGACTTTTCATTCTATAGGGCAACGTGAAATGTCAAGGAATACATAATAAAAACATATACATAAAACAGACATTTGATTTGCAGATATACGAACCAGAATTGCGCTGTCTGTGTCAAAAGTCTTGATTGATGTGTCTCAAGATCGACCGTAATTACAAAAGAAGAAAACAAGAATTTTGATAGCATCATTATCCAGACCTTCGTGGGCAAGAGATTACTGAAAGTTGTTCAGTTAAAGAAGTTTCTATTTTATGTAAATATGATGTAATTCTCATAGACATTCTGTGATTTGGGCTCATTACGAACCGGAAGTAAGCTTTGTGTGATGGACTTTATGCCGGTACACGTGACCCTAAAGAAAATAAAATCCGCTAGCGGCGAAATCCCACTCGAAGATACAAATGTATTTAATGTATATAGTAATGGTTAATAATCTCGTACGTAGCTTTTTGCTCATTCTTCATCATCCGTTTAGCCCTTTCTTCATCATCAATTCAGAACATGTTGTAACGAGAGCATTACATTACATCAAACGACAACTCACTTCAATGGAGGGGTATCGAGTGATGACTCGTTCGGATGGTATCGTGCCGTATCGGTGACGCGAGTGTATCGTTGATGAAGTTCTTTGTAAGCCCTTGTTAGCTCTCATTGACAGATGTACAAAACATTGCAATTCAAGACGAAACGATGCACGCAGTTGATTGCAAAAACTGGGATTCATTGTAAACAGATTGAGGAAGAAAGCGCGTACGGGGCATTGTGGTTAATAGTCGTTTCATGAAATGTGGTTTTATTCAATGGGAACGTTATTTAAAGTCGGGAATGTCAAAAAAAATAAATTGTAATCTGTTTCCTAAAATAAATATAAATGTTTTGCTTAATGACCGATTTCCTGTTAATTACACGGAAAAGCAGGATGGATGAAAAAAAAAGAAAAGTGAAAAGAAAAATATGACATTTAGTTACAATTGACGCCATCTTGCTCCAAGACATCTGCTTTCGTTAAAAAAATGCACTGGTTCAAATAATTCTTTGCATTTAAAATCATGGAAGCAACATTGCAAATTGCAGCATAAAATATCCCACAGCACAGTTTGCTGTTGGAGAGGCAAGTAAGGTCAAAATTTCGATTAATCTATATTTATGGCAAATGGAAAGTTATATAAAAATATTTGATGAAACTCATTCTAAAGCTGGAATAGCGCATTTCATTCTGCTGAATGAGTTTCAGAAATCTCCTAATCATCATGCTTGAGTTATTTACCAATAAAGTCGGCAACAGATGCAGGCATCGCTATATATGTAAGCGAGGGAAAACCTCTTTCGCTAGGGTAACCCTGACCTCCTTATTGTTATTCAAAGTAAATTGGACGCCGTTCCTTAATGGACAAAGCAAAACAATCATTACGCGTATACACGTGGTACTATTTGTTCAAGATACGGGCTTGTAAAGATTCAGCAAAAAAAAAATCACATTTCGGTTGTATTTTCATGAGCAAGAAAGTTGAGCGTGATGGAAGAGTTTGTTGTTGAGATTTCTGCTTCCTACTGACTGTGTTAACAGATGATTGGACCAATCAATGGTCACTGTTAATGGATGATTGGACCAATCAATGGTCACTGTCAACAAATGATTGGACCAATCAATGGCCACTGTCAACAGATGATTGGACCAATCAATGGCCACTGTCAACAGATGATTGGACCAATCAATGACCACTGTCAACAGATAATTTGACCAATCAATGACCACTGTTAACGGATACTTGGACCAATCAATGACGCCTGTCAGCAGATAATGTAGCCAATTGAAATGTCATGTCCGGTATACGGAAGCATGCATGGCGTCCATCTAAATCGCACACTCTTCCGGAACACCTGGTCTTGTTATTTTTACAAGGCTACCCAGAAAAGTCTTTCTTTTATAAATATTTTGCCCTAGTTTTACCGATTTTTAGTTCGAATTACGATTTTGTTAACACTTCGATATTCTCTTGCCGTATATTTTTTTAAACAAGGTAGCATGATGTTCATTTCATTGCAATGTCGTAACCTGACGCGATAGAATGACACTCCATCCGGTTCACTGTCAAGGACATTGACACTTTGGTGGAATGCCGCAGACAATAGCCTGAATTATATGTGTATATATATACCGCTCCTGGTAGATAATTTTAATACACAAATACCATGACTAGCATCTACAGTTTATTAAGTTCGTCGTAAGAGTCACTGTACTTGAAAATTTATCTGCCAAATGAACATCTGGATTTTGAAAAAAAAAATATGTTTCCGGAAAAGATGACTACTTCTTACAGCGCACCTTCTGTATTTATCAAATTAATGTTTGAAAGATAATATTTTATGCATCTGACAGCTCTGTTAGGATAAGGAATCTTACTTGAGTAATTTCGGTCGTAGAACGCTGAGAAGCCGTCCCGAAACTATGTATTTTAAAGATTAGATATGTCAAAAATCATCACATAATCTACGTATTAAGTTAGTTGTTTTGGGAAAGATTCTGTTATTGTGAAAAATAGAAATATGAATTATTTGCCAAGTTATATGTAAATTGTATCACGAATCCTACTGAAATAGCCAAGACTTTGGCGATATATATCCAAGTATTGGACTTCTTTCGCTCAGATTTCAAAGGCAATATGATCATGAATACCAAATGGACAAAGACAAAGTGTTGCAGAATATGTTGCCTATGAATGCCAACTGAAAGCAGTTCAATACTTGTACTTAATCATTTTTAGAATATGTTAATCGATACTCAAGTTTAGAATATGTTAATCCCTTGAAAATCGAATAAAAATAGTCGGCACTTACTGTAGTCTAGATAAGTGTATGTATAGTGCTTAATTGTTAAATGACTAGAACGAACTCCTTCAGGGGAGGGTCAATGATATCCAACGTCATGATACATTATGACGTCATAATGATAATGACGTTTAACAAGTGGGTAATGAGATGTATTCCATCTTTTCGTATTGCAGAGTTATCTTCTCTTGTAGGCAGCTATTGATTGTTACGTCATTTGATTGTGAGAGTAACGTCATCAATTTTTGAGAAAACGACGTAATTTTCTCACACAAACCAATGACGTAACAATCAATACCTGCTCACAAGAGAAGATAACTTTGCAATACGCAAAGACGGAATAGCCTATATGAATGCCATCTGAAGTTGGTACGGTCATATAGTGGCCATGCCATAGAGTGGAAAATATAGTATAACCGCGAGCGTGAATTTCATCATTGCGTTGTTTGATATACAAGCAATTCTCAAAAAGTGGCACTATAACGAAATTTGGAAGACAATATACATCAGTTTATTATCCAAGGTCACTAAATATGATTGCTTTCCGGTATCTTTACCCGAAATCAAATGTCGTAAAATGTCCATTTGTGTTCAGCTCACTTTATAGTATGTTGTATGAATTTAGAAATAATGGCTATTTTATTATCACAATAAACATATCTAGATGGAATCTCCAAGGGAAACGTACCTTCCCCCCAGTAAACATCGCGTACTGTGACACGAGACCACTATACAATAGCTCATAATGAAATAAGCATGTTTCCATAACTTGTTTTACACGCCGAGAAAATCACAGGCTGTCCATCTTGGCTTTGAAGGTGACCCCTGGATCGACGCTAAAGAGAGGCTCCCTAACCACTTCTGGCATCGGCGATTTTTTGTCTGCAGTTTATTTATAATCATTATGCTTTGATAAGCTATTATGGTAATCGTAACTGACCATTTGGACGTTATGAACAGTTGTCGAGCATTTACGAGAAATCAAATATTACGATAATTTGAAGATGTTCGCGTCTTCACATGGCATGGTGTTTCACGAAAAAAGAAGGGAGAGAGAAAGATTGTATGCATGTATTGCTATAACGGTTAGATGCAGTCGAACATATGTTGTAGATTATGGTTTAAATTGCCTTTTATATAGCTCAATTTAACATTATTGTTATTCATAGTAGAGCCATCATACACTTTTATGTGATTTCAAATATCAAATGATTGAAATGGACTTCCCGCCACCATGTTCCATCCGGGCCAACAAGAGTGATTAATTTAAATTGATAGATCTTGTTACAGAATTGGTGTAAAATAAATAAAATTTAATAATTGACCAAAAAAAAAATGAAAAAATGAATTGCATCTTTTTAGCATCTGTAATGGCATGCACACAGTTACGTCCAAATCTATTTCATATGCGGTAGGGTGGACTGGAGAATATGTGTTTGAATTGAAATGTATTACTTACCAACATAAATGTTAATTCGTGTGTTTCAATCCTTATATGTCATCTTTCTGGGTGATTTTGTTGATTCATAGTGAGTTATTTGTTTTGGTTTTGTCAAAGGGATGAACAGTCATTTCTGCGGAAACGAGGTCGTGTTTTCTATGATTAACCAGTTCCGTTAGACAACACACGTCAATCAAAAGCCATTCGTGGATTTCCGACATAATTTGAATATGACCTTACGCCAGATAGTATTGGTCTTCGAATACTCAAAGAGAAATGACAGAAAGACAGGAACAGATTCCAGAAGGAAAATGTTCACTTGCAATCTGTATTGCTCCAATAGGAAAACATTCACGTGCAATCATTATTTCTCCGAAAGGGAAACATTCACATGAAATCGTCATTGCTTTGATAGGAAAACATTCACGTGCAGTCGTTATTGCTGTAATTGCTTAATAAGAAACAAAATTGGTTGTTAAGTTATGTGATTAGGCCACAGAATGCAAAAGTGAATATAACATACTTCAACTTGTCCTTTGATTAGCACTATATAGATATATAAATATACGTCATGGTAGATAACCTATATTCATTATAATATCAATGTCTGGCTACAGGGGTAGGAAATATTTACATGTTTATAGTTAATGAATGAATGAATGAATGAATGGATCGATCGATCGATCGATTGATAAATCAATCAATCAAGCAGGCAAGCAAGGCAAGCAAGCAAGCGAGGCAAGCAAGCAAGCACTCGTGATATCGTACTACACCTTTGTGTATTTACGTGAAATACAAGGATTTCATTTTCTGTTTCACTAACAGATGTAGGTGATATGACTTTCGTACACAGTATAAAATACAGCGTATCATATATATGCTTGGCTTCTAGTTTCACAACTTAACTTAAGGCAATGCCTTATTTTCATCAGAGGAAATCATTATTAGGAAAGATATGAAGTACGTTTAAAAATGTTGAGCAATGCCTTGAAAATCTGAAATTAAGACATTTCCTTTGGTTTGTGAAATGTCGCCTGTTGATAGGGAAAATATTGCAGGAATTAATCTCCCGTTGCTCCTTGATCTCTCGAGCTTAACTGGCTAGTATAGTGTTACCGTAACGTCCATCAATCTGCCGCTGTAATGTTATTTCCGCCTCCGTAATTCAATACCAGTCAGAGTATGCCTCTCGCGCTATGGAGCAAAACCTTGTTGATGTAAGAGAGAGCGCCTGGGATTCTTCGACGGCCTCTGATTAGTTCAATATTGGCATCGATGTCTGAGTAAACAATAAACAACGCCGTGGACCCGAGATTTCTGATATTGTCTGATGATGTTTAGATTATACTGTAAACCACTCAATTCTCGCGAATAATTAATCTCGCGGTTTCTCTGTATGAAAGGGTTTATTCGCGAGAATATGAATTCGCGAAAGGGACATTTACGTTGATACGTCCGTTGTTCAAATGTGACTGAGGACGTTTTTTCGCGGGGAATGTTGAATTTTCGATTGACTTCCTGCGTGCCCTCTCGTATATGAAGTGATTTTGTTATTTTAAGGGCCGGATAAGCGTTAGGGGCTCGGGTTTGGGTGGAATTGAAGAGATTAGGGGGTGATAGGAGTTGGAAAAAAGGGGTTACAGTAGGATGCATAATGTTAGGTCTGTATAATTCACTCGAACTTTGATTAAAGATGTAAAGACTTCGCCTTATACACAGTTATATTTATAAAAATACACACGCGGTTTTCTAATTTATAAAATACAAAAATACAAAATTTAATTTTAAAATATTGTCAGTATTGTTACTATATTTGGTGTCAACTGCTGTAATTTTAGCATTTCTTGTCAGAATATCTGCGATCAAAACACTGATATCCTAAACCGTTATCTTTTTTATCAAAAGCATTAACTAAAATAGCTCAAGTTGTTGGTGTTATTATGTAAATAACGAAATTGAATTCTACATGTAGTTTAAACGTGCATAAACTCTTTCGCTTCAATGAATCACTAATTATAGCATAATTGGCTATAATATGACGCATTTGTGTTTGTTCATTTAAATGAATTGTAAATGAGTAATATGGGAAACTTGTACGTCTCCTTCGTCAAAGATTTGCGGTTTTCATTGACATCAAACATAACAAAGTCACCGCAAAATTGGCAATTAACATTGATTAAATCGGTTAATTGAGGATGAGCAGCTCATCACAATAACATCGACAGTTGTCGTAACATTCAAAACATCAAATAGCATATGCTATTGAAAAATGAAGAAATACAAACGGTGCTTTTGGAAGAAATTTGAATATTTTCTATATGTAAATGGCTTTTAAACTTTTTACACTTAAATTTTTTAAGGACGTTTTAAATGACATGGTAGTTTTAAACTTTGAATAGTTTTGTAATTAATCTAAGTCAGTACGCAGTGACATTATTAGTGAACGTGTGATGAGGAAGTCAGAATGAAAATACGAAACTAACGTCCTGAATGATTACGTCAACTATACACTACATGCTGATTTATCGGAGTCAACGAGTGGAACATTTCCATGGTCTGTGAACTTGACGAATTTTGTGTCACCTGGCGCGGTCAAAGTTTATAGGTCATTCTCTTGTTGCAAGTACTACCCTCCCCTCGACACATCGTTTAATTATTCATAGGCCTGTATGCATTAATAGATCGAGCTCAGTAAAATTGCGGGCCTAAGTGACATGAAGATGTGAAATCTCCTCATTCAAATTACACTGCCTCAATATACAATGTAATATAGTATTACACATTGCAGAGAGTAAAGTAGCACATGATCTTCAATGAATGGGTTATAACGGCGATTTTAGCTTTTCTGAGTTCACCATAGGACTTGTCTGACCCGGACATCACTCCAATCAATATAAACAGTTTTTTAATGATATATGTTCTAAAGTAAACTTTCACGAGAGTCCTGATTATACAGGTTTGTGTAATCAATGTAGAGAGTAAGACCTACACAATGGTCCGGTTTATACAGGGTTGTATGAGCAATATTGAGTAAGACCTACACAATGGTCCGGTTTATACAGGGTTGTAGGAGCAATATTGAGTAAGACCTACACAAATGTCCGATTTATACAGGGTTGTAGGAGCAATATTGAGTAAGACCTACACAATGGTCCGGTTTATACAGGGTTGAAGGGTTTAGAACAAATCATTGAATTGATGTAGAATCTTTGGGTCAATATCAATTAATTCGGACACGAAAAATTATAAAAGGGCATTTTCCTATTTTACAACATACGTCCACTGTCCTTTGTACCGTAATCTAAAGATGACCCGGATGACGTAATTAAGGATGACTCTCTACTTTTAAGGAGCCGACCACAATTGAATGAGGTCATCTCGTGTTCAGTGTCAAGGTCCAGCGAAGCGAGACATCTCCGTATGTAAATTTGGGAGTCATAACTAACTCATTCATCATTTACCATAGCGGAACAAAAACTTCGATATCATAAAGTACAGATCGGGCTATAAATCACGGTTATCTTGTAGTGTTGTTTATTCAAACGATTATATTTCTAAACATGATATTCTTGAGTTTTATGAGTGCATAGGTTATTTATATATATAAGTTATCTTCTACAATGATAGGATACAATGAAGTAAAGATGTTTTCGTCCGTCCGTCCCATTGTTTATCTACAAGGTCATTATGTCTGTCCAGTATGTTATTTAAATACAGGTTATCTTCTACAATGATGGAACATCATCAGACGAATTTGTTTCTGTCCGTCCCGTCCGTCTCATTGTTTATCTACTAGATAATTGTGTCTGTCCTTAAGTCCGTTACTCTTCATGGTCCGTCCACTGGGTCGCCTCGGGGTTTGTTAAGTAAAGCGTAACGAGGCGATTGCGTTCGTCCGTCTGTCATAGTTTGTCTTGTATAACATGATTTAGCGATAGACAGCGATGCAACAGTCTGTCCAGTTGGCATGGTAAGGTGATTATGTCCGTCCGTTCGTCTACCCATCTCTCCTCTCGTTAATATGTAGTTTGTCTGGTAGGGCAGGATGAAGTTACGATGTCCGCCCCACCGTCTTCCGTCTCTTGTCCTAAAGTTTAGTTCGTCTAGTAGGACATGACGCGTGATGGTGTCTTTTCCCGTCCTCTCAGAACCGTGAACCTTCCAACAAACTTCCATCGATTAGCAAAATGGTGTCCTCAACAGCAATAAATGTCCAGCTTGGATTGATTTTTAGAGTGAAGTCCGCGGGGGGG
>JAUMHH010153049.1:0-18975 GCA_032359455.1 Chlamys rubida | reverse complement strand
AATATTTGTTATATGTGAAAAAAAGTCATATGAAAATTGTTCCCCCTCAGGTTGAGATTCCCCTATCTCACCCCCAAAGGGGGTAGAGAGATTTTATTATACATTGTGATGTCAAAATACACAACATCAGCCCAGAATGGGAAAATAGTGTCTGGGTAAGGTTTGCAATGAATAAAATGAGGCAACACACATGTATGAGGTATAATATACATTCTTAGTACCCCTGGTATGTAGAATATTCTGGACATCTTAATAAACAAGTATCCTGGTTCCATTGGATAAAGTCAAACTAATGAGATATTTTTCTTAGCCACTTACCTGTGCATCATGTGCAGGTGTGACTACTGTGTCACCAATGGGATACACACCATAAGCAAACATGTGTAACTCCTTCGCACAGCCCGCAAGCAACAGATTCAGTCTAGAGAAAAAAATAAAGCTGTTTGCAAACAATGGCAGTTTCCATAATTCATTCTTTAACTTAGAAACCTCGTTAAAAAGACATGTTTTCTAAAACAAGATTTCACAGTTTGATGATGAATATTTTCAATATATTTAACCCTTTCACCCCTATGCAACTTTAGTTGACTCTACCATAGCATTGATCTGGATAAGTCCATTATGGCCTACAGTGGTGAAAGGGTTAATGTACTTGTACTTCAGAGAAAACTTTTGAAATACAAGTATATTGAGAAATGTTGACGTTTCAGAGGAAAAGAATATATTGTATTTGACAGCAAATAAGACCCCACTCGCAAATAAGCCCCCTCCCCACTTTGGCAATGGTCTTGGAAACAGGGTTGGTGCCTACAATTAAGCCTCCTCCCTAATTTGTCTCTCTTAAAAAATTTAATTTTTGTCTCTGAACATAAGCAAATTTACTAGCTGGATGCTGGTTCTTATTTTTACAACATGAACAACTGCAAGTACATGATATGTAGTGTGGTCATAGATCAAAACAGTGGTATATCCAAGATGGCAGACATTTGTGAACAGGGGGGATACTTGCAGTTAAACCCCCTCCCTACTTTTGGTCAATCTGTTTTCAATAGGGGTGGAGGTTTATTTGTGGATAAAATACTGTATCATTCTCATGTGAACCAAATAAAACCCTGAACACAAGGGTACGAGAAACTGATCTGAACCTATTACATCTGTGTGAATCACTGATGAATACACAGAAATCACAACGTCTATGTCAAGAGGAATGAAATACTGTAAACGTGGTTATTTACGCTGGGTAAAAATTACGCGATTTGAAGGTCAAAACTATACGCGTGGGGGTAATTTACGCGGTCGCGGTAGACCGATGTTTACTCTGCATAGTTATCTCCCTTACTGTACAAAATGTGTAAAGGTAAAAATACTAGTAGCTACTGAGTACATGTTATGTATGCGTACCGACTGGTCATTGGACAGATGAAAATAAAGGTGAACTGTATTCATGTGTATGTGTGTGTCTTATACCAGCTGATCTCGTAATCAACTGGGATCAAACAGGTGAGTGCTATTTAGCCAAAACAAACACGTTGACAAGGAAATCTTAAACAAAGGGTAGTAGAAAAGATTCTCACACTCCTGTGTGATGGTCATGTACAAGATGTTGTCAAGGAAGAGAACCTTAATGAGCGATGTAGAGAAACATTAAATTGCAATTCTTATTTTTTTTTGGTGATGTAACAAGGGATTAATTTTATTAGTGAATCAAAAACAAAAATCTTCAAGTCAAAAAGCATGGTACACTATCTGAAGTGAAAAGACATGACATTAAATTAAACTAAATTTGGTAATTTTTAGAAATGTTGTATGTCAGAAAATATTACAATGGTTATAAGGATACCATAAGGGTAAGCATTGTATGTATTTTGAGGTTTGCCGACATCTACAGGTGTTATGTAGCTCTGCGTCACCAGTAAAACTCAAATTGTAATTATTGTACAGTATACACCCACATATATCTATATGAATACATAGGGGAGGTGGGGGTTATTTGGTGTAAACTGCTTACAATTAATATTCCTAGCAAATATGAAATCTGATGACAATAGATTTTCCTGAAAAAGATGTGATCTTAAATATGAGGTACATGAGGTCACCTAAAAATTGCAACATTTTTCGGTAACCCATATATATAAAAATTTGCAGAGTTTAAATTTCAAAATGAACTGGACATTTTTAGGCCAATGTTATAGCAAAACTAAAGCATGTAGGAAATGTATGCAATATATATAACCTATTCATGTTACCCTTTACAAACACTTTATGGCACAGATATAAGACAGAAAAACCCTTGTTTAATTTCGCCAAATCTACTTAAAATACTTACTCCTTTTGGTCATTCAGCTTTTTACTATCTTCAACATTTTCTTCTCTGAAACAGGAAAAATACATGTTACAAACAGAAGTGTCCCAAAGACAAACATGTTTTTCATTAGTCTACATAGCATTGAGCCTTTAATTTGAACAAAATAAGACCAGTCATGAATTTGTGGCCTGGTGAGAACCAGGTAATACAGAAAAGCAAGTTTGCAAAATTAATTAAGTTTCAGTAAAATATGAGTTATGTACCACTAGATGGGCAAATTGACAGTAAAACATGGAAATTATGTGAAATTATGTGTTAAAATATTAATGTTACAGTAAATAAACAGGCAGCTGGGTCATACTTACACAGATGCTCCCTTTGATAAAGTCCCATAACTGAAACACAAAATTATTGTGGATTACGAGATTATCTCCCCTTATCAAAATATTGCCTACACAATAAGACTTCTTTCACTGGGCACAAGTTACCAACTCATTGATTAGTTGAAAATCATCAACAAATTTTTGTATGATTTAATGATTTAAATAATCAATTATTTTTTTAGTTCAAAAAAAATAAAATAATTAAATGATATTAATGAGTACAGTATTTACTTTAACATTCCATGCCCTAAACATAAAGATTATGGGGAAAAATACTTTGACATTTCTGTTGCCGTAGCCTACCGATAAATCTACAAGGAAAAAAAGGTTCAATAAACTTATAACAGCAAGAAATATTACACATGAATGTTTTCCAGTCAGCAACAGTATTTCTGTCATTACTATTAAAGCTATCGTGGCACAGGTGTGGCATGACATTAAATTCAAATTATGCAGAAATTCAAAAATGGTATTTGAGTGTTTACTATCACCAGAACTTTCTAGTGTTCTTTCAAACATGTCAGCAATTCATTTACCAAGTCCAAATTGCTAGGGATGTCACAATAGGCCTTGAGTGTATCACAATATATTGCAATACAGAAAACGATACAAAACGCTCTATTGTCAGAGGGAAAAGTCAGGGTTTTTTACTTACAAAAAGGGGCTTAATCTAAAAAGTACTAGTACCACTAGTAGCTTGCTTTGTGGCCATCAGAACATGAGACTGTGTAGTAAATACAAAATTAAAACACCTAAAAGATACAAATAATAAATTTTTGATACAACATTTCATTTTGTACTGCAAAGTGATACGATAATGTGCATATTCCAATATACCAGTTTTTTCTATATATGTTGGACAGTCCTACAAATCGCTATTCATAAAAGATATTTTACATGTTTATTTGAGCGGAACTCTTTCTGGAAGGAGGTGTCATAGTTAGACAGCCTTAAAACCTTTATCTACCTTTTGTTTAACGGCTGTAACTTCGGAAGGTAAAGTGAGGCATTATCATCTTCATACGGGTCTGGGGACCAGGTGGTTCCCTCCGGCAAAGACTGTGTGATCCAGCTCATACAGGTTACCTCGCCTGGAAGTTCCAACGTTGTGAGGACTTCGGAGTTTTCTATGTCATACAGGTTGATCTTGCCACATGTATATCCTGCTGCTAGCACTGAAATAGAAAAAAAGAAATCATTTCAAACCTAGCTGCAGCTTATGGAGCAGCAGTTAACCTTTGTTATCTATCATCCGTGGCAAGAGGTAACTGAAAGTCGATATCTCCCTCCTTGACTTTTACAGAATTACCGTGCTGGTACCTATGTATACAGCTGGGCAGATACAACAGCAGTAACTATCTCATGGCAGTTCAGTTCAAACTTATGGCTGGATATAAAGTTCTCGCATCCTGACTGGGATATCATGTAATACCCGGTGCTAGATTTTTCTATCCCTTTCCATCTGTCTTGCACCTTAGAAGTTCACACAATGAAGTATTTATCCACGCACATAAAATATAACACGTATTCCCCAATTCTCCCTATTTTGGAAGTAGACTCCTGATTTGGGAACCTTAAATTCAATATCCCAACCAATGAATTTGCTAAACTATTCCTTTATTCTAATAAGGTCAAATGATTTCATCTGAAAGAGCAATAATAAGATGCCATTTTAAGTTTTAGGATATATAAACACATTTTATTAATGTTTCAATTTTGAGCAAGTGGAATCTCTGCCAAGGAAATTTCAAAAGGTTGGCAAATATGATAACAGCCGTAATTTTAAATTTTCCATTTTGATCTTAAATGTATTGTGTTGATGTTATTAAATTTACGATATTAAATACAATATATACTGCACACCTACATGAAAAATTTCTTGCAATTTACCCTTCCCCTTTAACACACTCCGTAATGAGGGTGAAATTATCAACATAGCAATCAGATATGAAGGGCCAAATTAACACTTGATTTTACTAGCAAAAGGTGAATGTTTGACTGGGCAAAAGTTTTCCATCATACAGTCATTTCACCTACCCAATGAAACCTGCTTTTCTTCTCTTTTTAGACTTATATTATTTATGTAAAGCATTCGAACGTAGATTTAGTAGTGCAGAGGCTGTGTTAAACTGGGGTCCAAGATGGATTACATGTTAATATGGAAATTACTGCATCAGAGAAATTGTATATGAAGACAGGATCATCCCAGTGCTGTTGCTAGGTTTGGGATTGTTAACAGATGAAGCATTTGGTTCTGTATGGAATTTTACCTTTCCCATCTGGTCGCCATGCCAACGCTGTAACCTTGACCTCCTCAGCAGGGGGCGCCACCAACCAAACTTTCTGCCATGACAGTCGATGCAGGACAACCTGTTAATGACAGACAAAAAATTGTTTATGTAAACTTGCTTATTATACATAAACAAAATTCTCAAGTAGGGTCAACAAGGTTTTAACAAACATTTTCTTGCTCTCCTAATCACAATTTCACAAATTGGATACATATTGCAGATTTTAAATGTGATACTTAACCTTTTCATTAATTTACAAAAGCCACTACAAAAATGTATACCATGTATTTATTACTTTACCATCCTTTAACAAAAAGAGTATTCTTATTTCTGTGTTGCATAATTTCAAGCATAATACTGTAAAAGATGTGGATTGATTCGGTTGCCTAACAAGCGTCAGCTGTAGGGAATTTCCCTTCAGCCCAGCAGTAGAGCAATGGGCTGGAGAGCCAATGGCTGCTGGTTCGAGCCCCACTGATGGCACTATCTTTATCACTATTCCTCGTTTTACTACAAACTGGTGCCATTGGCCCTCCCCGTTCAAGGTAGGAGAACCCTTGGCAGGGAGTCAAAGAACCTTGGTTGGTGTTTGAGAAAAGGGGGGAATAGTGTAAAAGATGTGCATTGATTAGGTTGCCTTACAAGCGTTAGCTGTAGGGAACTCCTTTCAGCTCAGCGGTAGAGCATCGGGCAGGAGAGCCAATGGTCGCTGGTTTGAGCCCCAGCGACGACACTATCTTTAATCACTATTCCTCGTCCTACTACAATACTAAATGGTAATTTTGGGGGGTTTTCATGGTGCATGAAACCAGTTTTATTAATAATGATTTAAATAAGTCTTTCAATCATTTGATAAAAATTGAATTAGTTCTATAAAATTTAACTTTAGAGTACTATGAACAGAAGGTAATTGTTTAAGAAACATCACATAAATTTTGCTATGAAATAGCTCCAGACTGTAAGAAACATCTAATTGTACTCCAAATATAAAGTGAAGAACTGGGATTCATGTTACATCAGTAGCACAAGAAGCATTTGACACCAGACCTAGACTAAATGAACACAAGAAGCAGACTTCCTAAATTACAGAAATTTTTGACACTACTATGCCCCTTTTGCAAATCCCGTTCATCTGTTTTTAAATGTACCATTTTTGGTTATAAAACATGGTGGACCTGCAAATGTTGATGCAGACCTTGCAAGGCTTTATCAAGGCTCGCCTAAAAGCAGCAGAAGATTACTAGATCAGACCTTATTTCATAAACAAACAACTCTGGTCCAACTGGTTCAACCTCCAGCCTCCAACCAGACACTACTTACCTCCCCTTGGACATTAGACAGAGCCACCAGGTCAAACTTCGGTGACCATAGCATCAACTCCACCTCCACAGACACATGCTTCTCGTCCACCTGTTTAAATGCTGTCTCCTCTGGCATTTTGACATCAACTTATTCACACTGTAACACAGAAACTATATTTCATGATCAGTTCTGTCTGAGCCATAATATTGGTCAAGAAAATAAGCTGCTATATACAGTAACACAAGTATGATCACAATTTTTCAAAAAATTCTTTCAAATCCAAAATATATATCAGAAATGGGATGATGTTTAGATATAAATTGTAGATTGATTGAATAAATAAGATCCGGTGGGTAAAAATGCAAAAGGGACATAACTCCAATAAATATAGTCAGATCTAAAAAGTAAGCACAGGTTCACAAATTTGGGGTGTAGTAACTTACTTCATCAGTGAAATAAGAGGAATAGTCAGATCAAGATAACTCTGATAACAATAGAAAGAACAAAGAAAGTGAAATAACAATAGAAAGAACAAAGAAAGTGAAATAACAATAGAAAGAACAAAGAAAGTGAAATAACAATAGACAGAACAAAGAAAGTGAAATAACAATAGAAAGAACAAAAAAAGAGAATTCAGGTGTACAAATTCTGCTTGTAGTGACTATCCATAGTACTGATTCACAAAATTTGGATAAAAATGAAGGAGGGGTTGTCAAGACAAGATTCCCTTTATAGACAAAGTGATGGACAAACAATCTGATTCTATTACATAAACACAAACCCCTTAACCATCGAATAAAGAAGGGCTGTGTCTGAAAGCATTCTTTTATGTCCATTCTAAATCATTATTAGGTAGAAGTCTTTTTCTATCCGAAAACAAATTGTATCAATGATAATGAGAAATGTGTCTGATAAAGAAAACACCATCCAGAATATACTAATTTGAAAATCATCGATTTACAAGACTGCAGACATATTACTTCAGTAAAAACATCTGTTTTGTTATTGAACCATAACTTCCAAATTCATCTAGTTGTTAAGCAAATAAACTATTTAATTTTGAACCGTATCCAAAGGCAAGCAACACAGATGACTCAAAGAAATGTGGAACAATGTACACGAATATGTTGTCATTGACACTTTGTACAGGTGCTTGGGTGCTCCGTACATAAGTTAATCATATTGAACCAAGTGATCTGCTGGATAACCGAACTACTTGGTAGTGAAGCGGACGTAAAACCTATCAATCAATCAACCAAGTGTGTAAAAATACCTGTGTGACATGCATTCAGTATAGAACAAATATCTGAACACATGAATGTAATAATGCGAAAAATACTGTAAAACCTTGATATAACGCTCCTTTAGTTGCTGTTTTACCTACAAACTATCTCAAGGTCCACTTGCCTTTCAGTTATTCTCTTACAATTCATGGTCAACTTATGATGCCAAAATTACTTAAGGAATCTCCATAATATCAACTGACAGAAGCATAAAGGTGCGTGTGACTGGGAGAAAATGTCATAAAATGTATTCTGGCCTAATCTGGGGTTCATCAAATAGAGAGTAAAAAAGAGCACTATTGTATATGTACAATTCACTTTGCTGATAACTTGCACTCATTACATTTGTGATCTTGTAAATATTTCTGTTTTTATTTAAATCTTTCAATACAGATAAATATTCAAATTTCTGCACTGCATTGTCTGAGGACCTGTTTCTGTGTTGTGACCACATACCACAAATGTTGAAGTCATTGAATTTTTGGTAGTGAAATTAGACACTCAAATACCCGTAGAAAAGAATCTTTGCTACTTTTTATTCAGTTGAAAACAACAGAAATACACCTGGAAAAGGTATTTTTATGTAATGTATGCCACAACTCGCCATCTTCAGCTCAACAAATCATTTGACTGTCAAGTGGTCTGGTTATTCCTGTTATTTAACAGGCAATGCCAAAAAGTATGGTGTCCCTATATGTTTTTCTGTGAACTTCCTTCTCTTTCTAAGTAAATGTAGGTAAGTTTATCCTATTCAAAAAAAATTGATGTGACTGAAAATTGTAGCAGATAAAAAATGTGGTAATAATTTTGTGAACTTTTTCTCACGATATTTTCCCCTCTTTTCGACCGTAGTGGTGTCACATTGTATGCAATGTGTTCTATAATTAGATTAGCAGTGAAATTTGTGATGTAATGATGTTGTTCAACAACAACAATCACCCGATGCTTCTGTTAGAATTATCAAAAATCTATAAAGATAAATTTCCTTAAAATTCGTGTTCTCCTCTTGCACAGTTGCAAATTAAGAAATCTTTATTTTCTGATTATCTTTTAAACGTGTCATTGGCCTTATGAGGCTAATCTTTCAAGATTAAAATGTGGTCAAAAAATCGTCAAAACTGGTGATGCACAAGATGTATCATGTATGCTAACATAGCGACGTAAACATCACGAAAAAAACATCACTAACAACTTGTTTAGGAAAAGTAAATATATCGTACTATAATAACACAAAAGTACTGTAATTAAATTCCGCAAAAGTATGTTATATTTCATGCATTTTAGCACCTCTAGCCTGCTGAAAGAGTTGGATACCTATCTCAGCACTCAGCTTCCATGGGCGCAGACATTTTGGATTGAAAACGAGTTTACTATGTGTCGTCCAATCAATGCCATTTCTAAAAATAAATTGACCAATAATACACACCGTAACTGATTAAATGAAAGAAGGCGGCCATTTTAAGCTGTAAAAAGATTTTATACGAAAAACTGCGATGTCGAATGTCTAGGAGACGACAAAACAAAAGGTAACATTGTTTTCATATATCAATGCTTGATTTGTGTCAGTTGTTCTTCCATTTTCAGCCGATCCGTTTTCCCGTGTCAATGAATTCGAGCCGGTCGCTGGCACAGTGGTCTACTCACTACTGTCAAGTTGGAACGGCTGTCGGCCATAGCAGGTGTTTTCAATTGGTTATTAGATACGCTTCGGGGAATTTTCTATACAGAGTTAATTATGAAATCTCTTTAAAAATTGACCGAGCCTGATGACCAATGACTACACGTAATTGTCGGCACACTTACTTTCAGATTTATGCATAAACAGCATAAATTGTCAGGGGTAGAAATAAGTAAACATGTTTGACATTCTTACAACTTCTACAAAAAGGATATCGCACGGTTTTGAATATTATCATAAAAACCGTATGCCTGATATTCAGCACTCATTTTCATTCAAACTGAAACACCTCTTCACGTAACACGATTTAAAATAATGATTTGAAAATGTGTGTGTAAGCCCTATAAAAGTGTAACATTGCATTGAAGTGTTGGACTTTGAGACCCATATCTTGGTCCTGTCTGTTGTTATATACATATCATAATATGCATTAGGCATTTATTCATTGATGGCCTTTGAAAGTGTATGTTGGTTTAACAGCAAGATGAGGTCTTAAAATCCTTCATTCAAACCGCTAATTGTACATTTATGTGAACTATATAGATAATGAATGTAAGATGTCCAAATGTTTAGCTTTGATCAAATGTTGAACAGAGCTAGTGGATGGTTGACTGTAATCCATCAACTCAGTCAGGCATGAATTAGACTAGAGGGATACTGAGCTACAACTGAGCAGTCTCTTTGGATATAAACCAGATGTACATGTATACAACATTTTGTACTTGATATGAACATCAGACTAGTGACTTGAACAAATAATCTCATGATCACATGATGTATACCCTCAGATTTCCTAAGCCTATCCATGAAATTCCTAAGCCTACTTTAAATAAGAAAATGTCTGGAAAATTATATTTTGACATATTTACATTATAGTGTAATAACTTCATCTAATCCAATTACATCTTATATTCTTTTTACATTGTGAAAGTGTTATTTATTTGACATCATTGTGAGTATATGATTGATTTTTTTTTTTCAAAATTCTCTTCAAAATTTCCAAAGTGATATTTTTTTTAATATTCAGCTTGCATTCTGGTTCAATTCAATATCTCTAATTCCAAATGCAACAATATATTATGTAAATGGGTCGTTTAGTAATTTGTCTTTGCAGTGGTAATTAAGGAAGGACAGGGCCTCAGGCCATAAGGCATTCAATAGAAAAATGGCTCACAGAAAGTTGCAATTTAAAGAAATTACTACATTTATATGCAATGGGTCAATGAAACTTAATTTTGTTGAATAACCTGAAATTAAGCCAATTTGCTTCAATGTATTCGTTACTTTGTGTGCATTCTTAAAATGACGGAAAAAAGACCAGAGAAATTGATGTTATCTTTTGTGTGCATATGTCAGTCTTGTATAAAAAAATCCCTTTTCAAAAAAATTATACAAATGCATTTTTTTTTAATTGTCATGAAACTTGACAATTTTATAGAAGACATGTCAAAGAGCCATCATAACAAGTAATAGCAGTGTACAGTCAGTATTTATCATTTCTTAATGAAGCACATTCTCAACCAGGGGAACAATAGCAAGAGTGAAGCCACATACTGCAATACTACAATAATGATTGTCAGAGTCATAAAAATACGCTTGTTACATAATGAGATTTGGAAAAACCTAACACTATCTCGTAGAGTGTAATATTATTATTACTTATTGTTAATTCCTTGATGATGAGTTGTATCCTACAGTAACCCACCCTGATTGTCCTCGGATTAAGTGGTGCTTTTTATTGTGAAGTATTCTCCAAGTCAAAGATGGAGTTGTTTTTCCATAGTGGTCTTACATAATGTAACGAGACCTATAGATCAGCACCGAAGCCTTTAATGAGGGCAGGCACATGCCTTACTATCTGGCTCTTTAATAAAATAACAAAAATACTGTTGAAACTATTTAAAAAAGTAAATATTATTATAATTTGTTTAATTGTGATAAATGCATTGAGGTGAATTTTTGAAATCTTTCAACTTTGTAATTGCTTTCAGGAAATTCTTGTTTTCGTTGTAAATAACTTTATAGGATTTGGAAATGTAAAGATAATAGTTTATGGCTTCTCCTGTTATTTAGTCCTACAATAAATACATGTACATTTGACAAGGAAAATACTCTTGTTTACTTTCTATTCATCAAGGCCATAAAGGCATTTAAAATAAATGGCCTTCCATGTTTACAGCAGAACCAAGTGGCACAGCCATGGAGATTGATGTCCCTAGTCTCCTTGATAAAATAAACACTTATTCTGATATAAATGAAATCCACAGACATTAGACTGTGTTTAATGGTTTCTGCTAGCCGCCTGTAGAAGTCTGAGGAACATTACAGCTAATTTCCCTCACATCAGTTCTGGTGTTGACACATTACCAGTGGGTCCTTAGGGAAAGGTGTCAACTCGTAATTAATTGGAACTGCTGGTGTTGAAAACCCCCTTTCTGACCCAATGTTGGTGTTGACCTCATGCCTTCAACTATGGACCTTAATTTAGGTGTCAAGAGTGTGTTCAAACCAGCACTGTCCTTTTGTTTTCAAAATTGAACCTTGTGCCTTCAACTATGGACCTTAATTTTGGTGTCAAGAGTGTGTTCAAACCAGCACTGTCCTTTTGTTTTCAAAATTGAAACCCCATCACCTTTTCTTTGTTTACTAATTATTACCTGTGGAAATAATGGCAGATTTCCTCAACAGATCAAAATCCCAGTCTAAGAGTCCAAGCCAAGCATGTCCTATTGTTTAAAATGTTTGTCCCCACACCTTCCCATTGTCAGGTTATTTTTACCTGTAAATGAGTTGGCAGATGTGCTCAAAGTGCTCTGGATAAAATCAAAACTCACCTCAGTATTTTAAAGTTACTTAAAAAGTTAGTGCCAATTTCAAGTTTGTTTGTTTCTAAAATGTGTTCAATTAAATAGACAGATATGTTATATATACAATGTGTGAGACATTGAGGGTCATTTAAGAACTTCAACTTGACCAAGCTTCATCTAGATTAACTTACTTCTTCACTGAAACAATGGCTATAGATCATATGGAAACTACACTTAAGAGGTGTCCAACAGATTTGCAGACTTGGGCTAAGAGAGCCAAGAAATATCATAGCTTCAGAGACTCCAGTAGCAAACAAGGTATTGATAAATAGAATTTTCTTGTCGGTGAAATTAATTTTAGAAGAAAAAATCATAATTACCTCAGTTATATATGGTATCATAGTGTTATATATACATCAGTAATGAGTTTAAGAAATATATTAATTTATTGTATGTAATATTGTATAGTTAAGAATTATCTCTGCATTAGAAATTTTGTTTTAATGATGAAACATGCAATGAAAGAAGATGCATAATTGTCCTTTTAGAGGATGTTTTTTGTCCAGGTCTGTGAAACATTTCAGAATTTACTATGAAAATATAGGTTAGGCTATAAAATTCAAAGCTGACTGCAGGCTAAATCTCTAAAATTTGAAATTAAACAGTTAGAAATTCATTAAAATAAACTTTTTAATTTAAAATGTTATATTTCGATTTTAAAGTATTGTGGTGTTTTGCAAACATATTTAAATACGAAACATCTTCATCCTATGCTATAAGGCATTATTTATCCTGACATTTTAACCAAAGGCATTCAATGCCAAGGCAAATTACATTACAATTTGTTAATCCACTGAGCATCATAAAGTCTTCAGTCACATGCAGCTGTATACAATAATATCAGGGACAACTCGACCGACACACTGCCTGGTTTTGATACACCCCTAATAATGTCCAGGACCACTTGTAATCCTCGTCCATTGTACTCAGCAATAGCACTTAATGAGTCCGCTGGATGAAATTCTCATCAGTTTTACTGAATGGGGAAGTTGTCAAATAATGGTCAGGTCATACACAGGCTCAGCATAGAACACTGGTCCTTTAGGCAAGTGGTTTTGATAAAACTACCTGAAAACGAAATATACTTGGTTCAAAATTATCCTAAAATATATTTATATTAGAATTGTCAAAACAGAGAAAAAAAAAATGTTTTTGGTCAAATATGTATATTTAAGAAGTATAAAAGCAGCATGCTGTGAATATAGTGCAATTCAATGAATTTGGCTTCAGCCTGGGGGCAAATACCAGTACACTCAAATTTTCTACATATGTATATACCCTCAGACAAAATTTGCTGGCCCCAGGGGACATGAGGCTGCATGGACCAATTTTCTTTCTCTATCTTGTTTAGGGATTCCTGATGTAAAATATGGTAAAGTGACTCACAGTACTTAATCCTGCCACACTATTATACAAGGTGTCCTTTAAAATGAATATTTGTAACATATAACTTAAAACAAAAAAGAATGATGATTTTGATTTGTTTGGTTTGTTTAGGAAATGTAAAAAAAAAAACACTGTTTTTAAATTGTTATTCTGATGATTTTTTTTTTAATTTAAATGATCAAATGGTCCATTATTTAGTATGCCCAAATAAAAGCAATATAATGCAAAATGCTACATAAAAAGATAATACAATAAAAAAAAAATTGAAAGTCATATGTTCAAAAAGTTTGGCATTTGTTCTCTTGAGCTTTTTCTGTGTGTGTAATGTAATTGCGTATAAATTGACCAATCTATAAATTGCTAATGGAATAGGTAGACAGTATGATTTCACTTAACTTACAAAACTGTAATAAACACATTCAGAAATGACTGGCTACAATATAGAAGTTGTTAAATGTTTACAATGATAGAAAGGTTTGACAATGTAGTCCTATACAAGCTTGCTTGCTAGGTGCTAACAGGTCTGCTTAAATGAGGTTTGGGCTGGGTCATCTTGACCAGTAAGTTGTCACCAAGGACATGTGAAATAACTGACCAGGCCATTGTGGCAAGGTGATAATAGACATCCTGGATGATCCAAAACACAAGTGGACCCCCTATGAGGCTCACTCAGGATTTGACACCCCGGTGTTAGTAATAAACAGACCAGCAATAACAAACCCCTTTAGCCCCCAGTCAACCAATCAGAAGCCATGCCCTGACAACCACCCTGAACCCTTAGTATTAGCGTGGGCTTGTAAGGTTTCGTTTAGTATCTGATGTAGCTTGTGGCATCATTAAGAACAGGCCTGAGATTCTGTAGCAGTGTTTAGACTTTATTTATATGAACACAAGATGTTTCCTGTGGATGTCCAGGATTACAACATGAGAGAAGAAAGGAATTATTTCTTTTTCACATCATTTGATGGCATTTGTTTATGTGAGTATGCATATATACAATGTTTTTTTGAAGATGTTTGGGGGGAAAATTGTTCAAGGGAGGTTGGAGGGGGAGGCAACTTGTTATTGTGGTTTCAATATAAATTTTATTGCAGTATCAGTATGACAATTCATTAATCATGTGAAGATTTTTTGACACATTTCTTTTAAAAACCTACGGCCATGCACTTGTAGGTGTATAATTTTGTATCGAGTTATACATAGATAAATATATATGGTATAAATCAGAGCAACTATAATAGTGTCAATATTTATAGCTTTAGTAGTAATGGGAACCATTGTGGTCCTCCAGAATACAAATGTCACATTAGAACAGGTGTCAACTGTTGTGGAAGTGGCCCTGACTTTCTCAGCCCCAGGGGTCAGGACTGACCATAGTCATATGATGGATTAGGACATAATACAGGGGGATTAAGAGGCAATATTTTATACTTGTTAGCAGATTTATTTTGGAGAAAAAAATCCAACCTATTGACAAGACCATATGTTTTGACATGTGTCAACTTTTGGAATGATTTGTATAGAATTGTTCATGTTCGTTATTCCTTTTTAATTTTTTTCTTTCCCTTTTTTTTTTTAATGAATCTATAGGTCTAATTAATGCATCAAATGAAACAGGTTCAGGAAGTGTCAGATGCACCAATTTTAGTATTAAATGAAAAAGATTGGATACCATTGGTAGCCTTTATTTATCCAGGTTTTAGGAAGCATTTGTGTTGATCTTTCATCGTTAGTATGTTTGAAGATTTCAAGGTGAATACAAATGTTAAAAGACGGGCAGTTCAATATAATGCATTAAAAACAAAAGTTTACACTTTTCAACCCCAACCTGAGGGTTTTGCCCCAATTAGGAAAACTCTAGGGTGGGATTTCCCTATCCTAAACCTCAAACCTAAGAAAGAGCTTTTTCTCCCCTCATTCCTAATGCCAGAGTTAGTTTAGGAAAAATAGTAAAAGGCATTTCCTTGGCTACCATTTAGAAAATATTAACCTTTTTCCTAAACCTATTGGATAATTTTGAATTTTTGTAAAAAAAAAACAAAAAAAAAACAACTGAATAATGTACTGCAAGAAAAGTAATGCTTCTCTTTTATTTCTATTCTTTGAATTAAATTCAGCAAACCGTAATTGTTCAAAATATTAGATGGTTTATTTTACATACAGTAGTAAGCATTAGTTATGGCTTATGTTGAAAAGGTTTTTTATTTTATTTTTTTACATTGTCAATCCTGTTTGTTTGGTTTGTGGACATGTTACTCCATTGTTACAAGGTGTTGTACCATAATACACAGATCTTATCAGTTCACCTGTCCGGGGCCCTATTATACTGAATAGGACCAGGTATACCAATCCTATTGTCTGAGGCTTACAGCCATTATCACTTGGCCCTTCCTTGGAGCTATATGTTCTGGTGTCCATGCTAACACTTGGTCCATTGTTTTAAACCCTAGATTTTTATCTCAACACCTGAGATATCAGAGTCTTCATGACTTCCAGGCTTAAACCCTACCTGGATTCTGGGGGTTTTCTGTCACTAGTGTCAACTCTTTTACCTGTGATGGGTATGGCAGGTCCAACTAGGATGTCCCAGTTCCCAAACTTATCTAATGGTCTTTGATTGATGGTGAGGTCTGGGGCAAGGCTCCTGGTCCTAGAATAATCCAGCACTTTCTAATCTCTTCCTCTTTTTGGCCTGTGACAGTTTTGAAAGTCTGAACTCAGCATGACATTTGAATCCCCCAGATTAAATTGTCAGAGGGAACAGTGGATACCTTATCAGAAAATTTGAATTGTCTGCTAGTGATATCTTCATGGTGAAGTTAAGAAAGCCTTGGTCTGCTGATTGTGTCAAGAACATGATGGATTAGAAATTGATAGGGAAAGTAGCGGGATAAGATGTCTACTCAAGAAGTCTTGATTTCTATTATCATGAAATTAACTTAAATATTTAATCCTTATTACTGATTTTCAAACAGGCTCACACTGCTTCTTATTTTCCTTAAAATGCAACCATACTAGAATTTTTAACATAATATTCTATCATCCTCATTCAGATGTGCTAACATATTCACTTCCCAAATTATGTGAATAGTGGAGTTGAAACTTTAACAACAAAATTACTTCTGATTTCAAACTAAAGGAAAACATGTCAATTGCAATTTATTTTTTGTTACTGATAATTTTTACAGCAAATAAAACAAAACAAAATGCAAGCTTACTATTTTAAAGCTTAATTTAAACTTGTCATTAGTTGAATGGATTTATCTGGAGAGGTCAGGTCATACAAAATTAATGAACGGTTATATGTACATGTACATATCTTCAGCCCAAGCTGTGAGATAAATATCTATGTCTAAATTTGTGTCAGTTGAAACAATTTGTTTTAATCAATTTAGCATTAAGCAGTAAATGAGTGCTTCAAATAAATGACTAATCTTTATATTGCCTTGACAGTCTTCATCCCTCACTGTCACAGAGAAATTGCTTATCATTGAAAACAAATTCAGATAATTCTGAAGGACGTTTATTTTTTAAGACAATATTTCCATATATTGACATGTGTTGTTGTAGAGCGAATCTAGAAGACATTGACACTAACAAACTGCTAAATGATTAATTAATAAGATTCCTCTATTTTATGGTCCCCCCATATCAGAACCCAAATACTTCACATTAATAGAGGGGCACTAGCCTACTAAATGGCCCTTAGGGACCTGGCAACAATTAATAACAACCTCCCCTGTTGAGGGACTGGGTGGTCAACCTTTATGGCTAGAGTTAGGGTGCTAACCAGAGACTTCCTCTGCCTCTAATGACATGGTAATGACCATTATCCTGGACTGACCACTGTCCAGTTTGCTCTATCTTGAGCTACTGATTGACAATCAGCCAGTCTATACAGGTTCTAGCTTGTGACCATTGTCCATGACAAGTGAGAAAAAGTGAAAATAGATAAAAGATTGAGGGACATTGTCTTTTTGGGGGGCCTGGTTTGTTTTTGCTTGACCACACCTATTTGTGTCCAGAACAATATTGTTGTTGAATTGGCCTTTGAGAAAAAATCTGACATCTTGTTATTACAAGGATGTGAGTAATACAAAAGTCCACCAAGCAGCTACTGTACTAGTTATTAAGCTAACTGATAGGTGATTTCAAGCTTCTTATACATGGCAGGCTTGGGGAATCAACATTTTCCAGGTAGAACAAATGTTTTAGAAGTACAAACAAAACCTTTGTAAGGGTTGTTTACAGTTGTAGGCCTAAACATTACCTATGGTGTACCACCATGTGTGTAAAAAACACATGTGAAGCCTTGTTTATTTTAAAATATCAGACTCACACCCGTGTAGACAATGACTGAAAGGAAATGTGCTTTTTCAGGGGAAATATAAGCAAAACAGTCTAATGCATTGGTAAACACCATGTGTTTTATTGTATGGAACATCCACTCAATTCCATATCATACTTGTATGTCACCATATGTCTGGTGAACATTTTCTTAAGAAATATTTCAAAATATTTATTTCTCTTTAAATTTCATTGTTCTACATTTTATTTCCATAAAAAAACACATCAAGTTGACTTCTTAGAAGGATGGGGTGCAATCCAATTATTGTTATATTATTGTTATATTGCTATTGTCTAATTGTGACACTTTTTTCCTATAAATGGTAAATGACTATAGAAAAATCTACATTACTTTACATAATGTTAAGGGTATACATGTATACAGCTAACAACAGGTGGTGTTGATTTCTGATGTTATATATTGTGATAGGTGAGCTTCTTTTGAACTAGTGTTTGGCACCTAGAAAATCCTAATGAAGTATATTCACACCTCCACTGCTGGGGGTCCTTTCAGCCCCTTTTCTGATCAGCACTAGCTTCAGCAGGGAGTTTTTGTAAGGGAATCATTAATGTGTGATTTTTTTTTTAGTTATACTTTCAGATATCTAGTTCATTAGTCAAACTTTTTTATGAATTGGTAATTGTTACTTCAAGGAAACAGCCAATCAGGAAGATGTCGGTTGATACTCGTAAGAGTGTTAGACTTTGATAGTAAGCCATAATTGTAGGTACAACTAATGAACTGGTTAATTTGAACATAAACTAATTTCTTTGTTAATCAACCAGAATTCAGGTATTCACTTATTTTTGTCAATCTGTGTTAATTCATATGTAAACTTAATTTCTAATCAGGGATAATTCATAGACGTGTGTATACCAAATTAGTGCTATTGTTTGATGTGTGTAATTTCCCCGAGTATCAATGTCACCTGTTTTACTAGGAATAACACTGGCAAACTTACAGGTAAGCACAGTGGTAGTAGATATTGTAGTTGTCTTCTATTTCTTTAATGACATTTCAAACAAGTTGTTACATCTCCTAGTTTAGAACTTAGGATCAGACATCCAAGTGATCAAAATTATTAGAGTTAAAAAAAAAAATCTTAATTATTTAATATTCTAGAGACGGTGGC
>JAUMHH010153038.1:0-18977 GCA_032359455.1 Chlamys rubida | reverse complement strand
AGGAATATCAAGTGTTGGTTATTATTAGATTCTAGATATATATTTTCGTTTCAACAAAATCAGCTGATCTGCGGAAGACGAACATTTGAAGTTTGTGTGTAGGCTGGAGTTCTGGCTGTTCCCTTTTTATGGCTTTCTGTCCGATACTAATATTGAAAATATTAAATCTACAAAAAGTGTTGTAACATTTTTTATTGTAGTTCATCGTAACGTAAATATATGAATGGAATTGATTTGTTTTCATGTACCTTGCGGCAATGAATAGCAGTAGCTGATCTACATATCCTCTGAGGAACGCTAACGCGCCCCACAGGATATGTAGATCAGCTACTGCAATTCATTGCCGCAATGTGCATGAATAAAAATCCATTCAATCCCTATATGACATCAAAACTTAGTGTTCAACATAGGTGAATCTTGAACAAGTATGACACACATTTTGTAGACACTCTATCATCACGATTCAGTAGGCGATACGTAATTTGTAAGGATGATGAACATTTTTGTGGCATTAAAATGGTTTTCCATGTTTTTGTCTTTCAATATAAGCAATCCCTATACTTCGATTCTACTCGAAACCTCATTCATTTGCTGTATTGATATTTTTTCAGCGAGAGTTCTGCAATGTGTAGATACGAGGATCCTTAAAGAAGATAGCTGATATGTTTCGACGTTTTCATTTGTAGATTTATTCATGACATTCAGTTATATATATATTTGTACAATATAAGTTCCTGGCTGTTTCACAGGCTATTTAATAAATCCGGTTGTTGAATTAGGGGAGTAGATACGTAACCCTTTAAAAAAACATTCAGTATCAGCGATATTTCATGCCATTCGTCATGCTAGTGTTCTTAAATCACTTCGATATGTGTCGTGTTCAGATCTCATGGGGTCATAATTAAAATTTATATGGATACTGTGACGTTAATGTTTAATAAATACTTAGCCAGTGGTACTGATTGGATGCAAGGTTTATTACTTAAATACGTAACTTCCCTAAAACCAATAGCATTACTTGACTCTAGCCAAAGGCAAGGTAAAATAAACGTAATGTAGAAAGCTATAATATTAAGACCAGATACAAATACAATTTCACTAGAAATGAAAGCCTTTTATCACACTGTAACACATGCGCACATTTTGTAGTGTTTTAACAGTTAGTAAGGTAATGGTGGAGGATTTTGCAGCTTTTCTGACAGTATACGAACCAGTTATCTCAGACAGACCTTTAAAATAAGTTTTTCGGACTTCTCAATTGTGATTTTCTGACATTTTAAGACAACTAGCTGAGCTGAGGGATGAATACTTGCGTATTTTGCGATTTCTTCCTGTATCAAACCAAACCACAACTTTCAATGTGAAGACTTCTCCTCTGCTCTGGTTGGAATTGATATTGGTGGGGCGGGGTATTTCGTCAGGTGCATGCACATTAGATTCTTGTATTTCGTTTTACATGCGTTATTATCATGATATAAATATTGATATAACTGTTGAGTTAACTGCATTCCAAGTTAGTAAGCGAAGTCTGACGGTTTTCTGATAAGCTTACTGCAACTATGGATAGGTATACAGCAATATTTGTTTATTTCAGAATAACTAGAATATCTTACATATTCTGGTTTAGTGTTTTTTTAAAATAAAATGTCATATCAGAGATAGATTCAAAGAAAATACAGTTCATCCATATTAATTGTAATCTGCGTCATGAATTGGTCATCAATTTTGAGAGATGCCTTAAGGTTAATTGTCCAAGAAAGAGAAACAAACCACGACATTTAGTATTGTACAGTTTCATACCTGCATTTTCACTTTGTTTATCACAAAGTCAAATAAATTGATTTTTATAAGGTTTTTTCATGTTCTATCTGTTCCGTAAATCCGTTCGGTATGAGTTCCGTTATGTGGTTTTATGAACCCGGTTAGTTATTGTTTGTTTTTGTCAGCCAGTTTGGCGTGTTATAAAGGTATGTCATAATTTTGGACAAGTGGAAGTTGAGTTACAAAGGACTTGCTATGAGTACCTGAGCCGCGGGCCAGTTTTTGAGTACAACACAGAAGTGGTTGATATTTGATCGGTCTCGGTATAATGATGATTTTCTCATTTGTTTTGGTCAAGGCAGAACCTGGAATGGATTGAGTCGTAGGAAGATTAAAATATATTAAGCAATATGGCCAGATGTTTAGTAATTTTTAATATCATGAGTTGGATGAATATGCCGAAGTGTTTATAAGTTTGTCGCTTTACTGAGAAAAACCAAAAGTCCTTAAATCTGGTACATGCTGCACACGGCTTGACGTCAGCTTTAAATGTGTAGCGGTAAGGACTTATTTACTTAATGTAAGTATAAGGTGATCGGTTGGTATGATGTTTTAAGAACCTTCGGCATAAAGTTTGTACTGCAATTAAGGATAATTTGGATTATTTCTGTGTAATATTTGCATAATTTTATGGTCAATATTTGTGTTTAAGGCATCAATGTTCTTGACGAATACGGTTTCTGTGTAAACTAGGAATAGGAAGTTGGTGGTGAGGTTACACATTAATGTGTGTTAATGTAAACTTTGTATAGAGTTGCATGCATCTACCACTTGATGAACTAAATTCAGATGCATCGCTTTGAAAAGGTATAGCTTGGTGGACGGTCAGAGATTTACGATTGCACCAGACTTTCTATTTTGTGTTGAATTGTGAAATATTACCATTTTATTTGAACGTTATGCAAAATTTTCATGTTTTGTGTACTCAATCTAGAATGCTCTGCCTTTTATGTTAACGTTGACTACACTTATTATAATTTCACAAGATTAAAGTTGTCTCATTTTCAGAAAAAGGAGAACGTTACAAGATTAAAATTAAGTGAAATTAGGTGAAAGAAAAAATGTGTAATTATGTTGTTGCATTTTGTTCCAAAACATAACGAAAGTGTTGATTTACAATTGTATATATTATGTGTTAAAATATACTATGTTTGTAGACTTAACAGCACATTTGCAAATGTACTCTCTATATATTTGGTATTACGGTGATGGTGTGGTGGGGAAAACAGGAAGGGAACAGATACAGAAGACATTGGCTAGTGCAACTCCCAAAAGGGTAGTTGATTTTGTCTTCCAAACTTAAATGTTCAAAGCATTGCAAGTTGGAATTATTACACTATAAATGATATATTACATGTATGTATTTTTACACCTGCTTTTTTTATTCTATTAATGGAAACCTGACAGCCAAATACATTATGGATTAACCCAGTCCACGGGAGAATATTTCTTAAGGTATACAAAATTTGGCTAGTATTGAATCAATGGTATAAAAAAACATACCACCACGCCTAGAACTGTAACTATAATCAAAATATCAACGAATGTTTGATTATTACATTTATTTCCACGCAGACTTGTTGTTCGATGGAGTTATGCACTTCTGGCCGTCATGTCTTTTATACTTAACGGTATTGGATACTGAATATTTGTTTTAAATTAGTAATCATGTATTAAAAATTGAAATACGGGGAATATGAACGAACACAAACCGAAAGCACGTATTGTTATAAAAGAAACAAGTTTTGTAGCGGCTGTCAAATGTTAACATACAGTATAGTGATCTTTATTTCCGAAGTAGTAACAGACTTTTTACGCATAACAGAGGAGCTTACTTAAGATGTTCAAGGCTATAACATTGCATCGAAACGATGATATATCAGTTGCTGTAATTGTTTTGTAAGGGTTGTTCATCACACATATGTCCAGACAATAGTGCCAACTAATGGCCATTATAAAGCCTAGTACCACTGATGTGTCATAGCCTGGACATGGACAATTATACTGTAGAGGTTGATAGGCATATATTGCCATTAATAAAATAAGGTAAGGAAATAAAGAAAGAGGGAGGTTCCCAGCATTGCACTGAGACGAGTAGTTTATTTAAGATACAGTATAGTCATCTTAATTTGAGTTTCCCCATTATGAGAAACATAAAATTATATTCTCGTCGTACAGGATATGAGCACTTGTTTTTTCTAACAATCTTACCAAAACGATGACACAAATTAATCATCATGACTTTATTTGCAACGTTTCATGCATAATCTTTTTATCAATATCCAAGAAACTGTGTTTTGTTCTTTCATGAATTATTCTGAAATGAGAAAAGAAAATGCTTTAATATAGGAATGCATAAAATGTATAAAAGTGAGTGTAAGCCTTTGTTTTTGTTTCACACTTATAACTAATATTATTATTCATATGTTGTTAAGTGCTTTAGAGTAATTTTACAAATGATATAGGGCGCTATATAAATGTTGTATACTATTATTATTAATGCAGTATTAGTAATAACTTAAAAGTTGTCGGTATCAATTGTATGTTAATATTATAATTTCCACAATTTCATTTATTGCACAAGATCAGTTAAATTGATTTGTGGTTTTGTAATTTTACAACAGCAAAAGTGCATCGACGTTTAAAAATAGATGCAGGATATACGTACAATACTGCTTGCAGGCGGAATACGGGTTTCCTCTACAACCTTTGTTACAGACACACTTTCCGTGGTCGTAGTGAGCTCTGCTCCCACACTTCCCTTCATTATTTTCTTGAGGGATGATAAAAGTTAATGTATTCAATTAGTAAACAAAACATTTAATTCATGAAAGTATTGTAATAATAATGAAAAAAATCGCTCGAATGTGAAGCATATGAATTCTGTTTTGATAATGCTGAACGATGCATTTTGCATTACAGCAGATAAATATCAAATACACAAAGACATTTTATATATTGAATATTTAAATGTTTAAATGTTTAAATGTCAAAGAAGCAGATAATTTAAATAAACAAAATATTTACTTGAGCTGCCTCCACCACCTGAAATATGTAATTATTATATATCTACAGAAGATGGACAATTGTAACTTTATTACCTATTAATCAGCCCTTTAAAACACGCTGTCTGATAAAGATTCTCTGATACATTGTGAGATAGAAAAATAAACCATAGTGTCAACAAAAAAGTGCAAAAATGGACACAAAATCTCCTAAAGGAGTAATTAAAGTTAATGTGTTCATTAGTGAATACAAGATTTTGATTCCTAACGATTTTTAACCATATTAATTCTGTAATGAAAATACTGAACAATACATACGGTATCATAGCAGATACGTATTTAAATGTCAAAGTAGCAGATAATTTAAATAAACAAAATATTTACCCCCGCTTGAACTGCTTCCACTACCTGATATATATATATATATTATATATCTACAGAAGATGGACAATTGTAACGTAACTTTTACAAAACCAATAGCAAGTTTTGATACATGGAGCAAATTTATAGTTTTGATGTTCAGTGTTTTGAGTTTATTTTTTTCATTTCGTAGTTGTTATGTAATTAGCCTTTTAAAACAAGAATCTAGGATATCATGCGAGAGAGAAATATATACTAAGGTGTCAACAGCCGAGTGCAAAAAGACATAAAATTAAAGGATACAAAACCCCCCCTTTTTTATCAACTTTTAACTGTTGTTCATGAGATGTTTTACCGTGAATTCCTAATCTACGGTAGAAACTCTGACAGCTTATTTCCAGATCAGCAGTGTTCTTGTATTAAGCAAAATAATTCAGGAAAACTTTTCAAGCTGTTGTGCAGGAATTGAACGGAAATTTGCTAATATTCATTCCTCTATGAGCACACTTTCCTGGGTTAAATAAAACAAAACATATTTCAAATGTGTGTATTTACAAATGGATAAGGTAGACTTTCCATAATATTTTAGATTGTCTTATACAAGGCGATAAGAGAATCGTCGAAATGATACTAATTCAATCGCGTTGTAATATCTAAATGTGAAAATCTAAGATTTAAACATGCCGCCTATATACATGTATTATGCTGCCTTGCAGGGTACTTATCCTTACCACTGGATGATCCGCCACTACTACTGCCTCCTTGCCTAGATGATCCTCCGCCTCCACCTGACACTGTAATGATTAACACTGAAAATGTCCTCCAACTAGACCAATTTGAAATCGTTTTATTCCCTAGATATTACTTAGCATTTATATCAAATGGCTAAACAAAATATAATCATTAAAGTTGTCTTTGTAACTATGAGAAATGTTTCTTTAGTGTAATGGTTTCTACAATACCAAGACCAATCGGATTATAGATAGATATGGGGGCTAACTCTACGATACAATCAGGGAAAATAACAATAACGTATGCATGATCAAGCCATCGAACTTTTGCTAGGACGGAAAACATGTTGGGCAATTTACCAGAATACGTACCTTTTCGACAGTAGACTTTTGGATCACCTTTGCAGCCAACATTACAGACACAACATCTGCTTGACGTACTATAATGAGCGTTTCCTCCGCAGGTACCTAAACCAAAAATGACATGCTCAATGGTTGATTAATTTCTGATACAGTTTACGAATGATCGAACTCCACAAGTAACGTTAATATTTGTTTCAGAAAAGTTGATGATTTTCTTTTGATATTTCTTAAAAATACTTACTTCTCTTATCCCGCGCGTCTGAGCATTCCACTGCTGTAAAATATGTAAAGATGTAGTTTTGAATTTGAAAGCATTACGTTTTGTTTTCTTAAGAAAATAAAACTAAACACCTAACATATCACTCATGACCAATATGAAATACAAGTAATTCTAACCATAGTTTACATCTTCATTCTTTCCTAAGTGAGAGGTTATCATTTTCAAGGCATTATTATTATACATTTTGTACAGTATCTATGCTCTCATGCGTTTGTTCTAGAAATACTATTGGTTTATGAAATATCAAGGTGCTAGTATATTAAATAAAAATCAATCCTTCGTGCTATTGTTCAAACTGATCCTCAAGATATTTTATAGTAATTAAATATTGTAAATTAAAAAAAAAAGTTGATTCTGAATTATTGTATGTCAGGTAAAAAGAAAAGGAAAAAACAAGTATTACAAATATAAAAATAAATCAACTACTACATTATTAATACGCTTGTCTTAGAAGCCTCAAACACTGCAACGGTCATACCGTTTTAGGAACCAATCTTATACTGGAGTTCATATTCCCGTTCTTCAAAATGTTAAAATCAATAGACGATGGGTAAGCGTGATGAAAGGCATTAACAATTACAAGATTTGCAAATCTTATTAGTAATAATAATAAAAACTGTTCACGACACAATGTCATGACTGAAAAAACAACCGTTAAATGAACAGAAACTCGGCATTCTTACTGACGTTAATAACATGCATATCAAGTTTGTATAACAGTACCACACGCCATGAACCTGACGTCCCAAATAGTTCCGGTTTATTGTAAAGACGTACAAACAAACAAATCATACTATGTCGACAGATAAACAAGATATGGAGTAATATGTTGGTCTAATAATTTGATTCAAAATAATGGAATATTCAAATAATTAATCACTAGAAATGCTATATATATGATTACCAACAGACAATAATTAAGATGTGTTGAGTATGATTGAAAACACATAGCTTACTTTTGTGACAACAGCCTTGAAAAATATGTTTATAGTTAAACATATTGTAAGTTGTCAGTGTTATGCAGATGATTTAGCCACTTGTATGGCGACTTACCCACTATGACTAGCAACGTCAGCAACAAGAGTTCCCTAAGAGCAAACATTTTCTTCAGTAGTTGGTGTCCTTCCTGTGCCTGCCTGAATCCTGATGTGAATGTTGAGACTGGCAGCTGACCGGTTTTATACACCCCAAATAATACTGAATGCGTGGGCATTATTCATGTACATGTAAGTAAACCTTTTGTGCCAAAATTTCAAAAAACACCTGTGCAATAAAACAGTTTCAACACAAAAACTCCAACAGCTGTTTTCCTTAATTCTTTAACATAATAATATCAAATGTTTAGAAGCAAGTCATACTCTTACCAGAAAATTAACATGTAAAAGGTAATATGCTAATAAGGATTCAACTTCAAAGTATTTACACATGTAAAGCTGTGACGTAAGATTAATATGGATGAAAATCGAATATTCATGAATGGATACTTATTAAGAGGTACCTTAATAAAAAAAATCATACGTTACTTAACTGGTCACAAGTTTCGCGTCCACTAAATGCTTACTTTAAAGGTTATGCGGAGACCATACTAGAGCTAGATCTGTTCATGCGATCGGTAGGTTATTATGTTTCTCTTTTATAAATCAAACTAAACAAAACAAAAACTTGTTTGATCAGATAAATATTTAATAAAGTAAAATGTTTTCTCATGGTCAACCACATAGGGAAACCTATGGACAAGAATATTAAGGTAAATATGATATGTGTCATTTCTAGTAATTATTGCTATTAACTTTATTTAATTTATAAAATGGAAATGCGACATTACGGATCCTTGTCTCATTGCATGCAAACGATAATTACACTGTAGTTTTCCAAACATACAATAACCAACATTAGATTTGATTTGTATATCATTATAGTGGGAGTTATTGTTACTATCGATTAGGTGACTCAGTTGGTTAGAGCGACCACAAAGTGATCTGATGTATAGGGGTTTCAATTCCGGTCCTAGCCCGTTGTATTATTCAAAAACAAAATCACTTTAATTAGGTTTTCATAACAATTCTGCAATGCATGGATCTTTTTTCAGAAAATATGCATTAAAGCTTTTTTTCGTGCTGATAAAAAAATCCAGTTTCTCAGTCACAGGTTTTTGCAGTGGTGTGGTATTTTAGTTTAGAACCACAATAACGTGGTGTTCATCCTCACCAAACAACTTCAATCAAATTAAAGCAAAATACTTTATAATATAGATATATTAATATATACATTGTATGCTGTCACTTTGTTTTATAAAACGGATAGATAAACACCTTAATAAAACAATAAAACGAGTACCATGAACGGAATGTATATTTCCGGAAAAATCAAATGATTGTTCAAATTTGGAAGTTGCTAGTATTTGAATTTAATCTATTGTTTGGAATAAATAAAGGAGCATCCTTTTTAATTATATGTTTTATAAAAATTGCCAAGATATTTCCTCCCTTATAAAGCGTGGGAATATAACTTGATATTAACTAAATAATATATTTGTGTCGACCTCCTACCATACCTACAACATCGCGAAGTAAATGATTGGTCAATCAGATTTGAGAAATTGAAATTAAATGATCTTGGGGAAATCATCTGAGTTGGAAAACAGCAGTCTTAGAAATAAGGAATGTTTTAGTAGTTTCGGTGTTGTTTCCCCGCAACAGCCAGTGTTATTGGAATAAGTTGTTCACAGATAATATGATCATGTAACGACAACCACTTTGAACAAATGATTTTACTTAGACATGATAACACTATCACTCAGCACCATTCGATTTGTAACTAATGTATAATGTGAAAGAAAGTAATCCAACATTTTACTGGACTGTTTCATGGCGATGACGACAACTGTTACTTTTTAAGCTCTTATTGCTTTTCTTTATTCATATTTTGACGTATTCGTGTGAAACTGCAAGTGAGTTTAAATACAATCCATACTTGAGGAGTTATGCCCCTCTTATCGCTTTGTATTTGGGAAAAATGAGTAAATTTAAGAATCATCGTTCTATATTCATATTTTGACGTATTCATGTGAAACTGCGAGTGAGTTTAAATACAGTTCATACTAGAGGCGTTATGCCCCTGTAATCGTTTTGTATTTTGGGAAAATGAGTAAATATAAGAATCACCGTTCTATATTCATATTTTGACGTATTCATGTTAAACTGCGAGTGAGTTAAGATACAATTCATACTAGAGGAGTTATGCCCCTGTAATCGTTTTGTATTTGGGAAAAATTAGTAAATTTAAGAATCACTGTCCAACTTCCAAACACAGTAACTAAGAATAGGAATTGTTTCTACCGGCTACCCAATAGCATTAATAACTTATTTCTGAGCTCAGGAAGTTATACCCCGCTTCATTGAATATATGTATTCAAACTTTATTTGCAGATGGTATACTACCCAAATTACAAATTCCCTCCTTTATTCATATTTCCCCCTATGCCTAGTAACAAAATCATCCAGAAAACGTTTAAAGATGATTTTTCTAAACATTTTCTTCAGGTTGGTGAGTATAGATTATGAAAAGTTCTTTTTGCACAACCAATAGAATCTTCTATGATACGTTTCGATGACTAGTACGATATGTACACTGTCGCCTTCATCAGAAAAATGACCAGTGAAGCGCATGCACACAAAGGTGTTAAATGTGTACAAGTTGTCCACAAAATCGCTGTCGATTCGGCTACGCTGTAAGCGTAATTACAATAGTTGTTACTCGATGACTCCCGAAATTACTCGATTCAGCTACGCTTTGTTTAATACTTGATCATAGATGTGCGATAGTCTTTGAGTCCCCTCATCTCAATTTAGAGTTGACCCACTACGGCTTATCCAGGTGGCTTTATCTGCCTTTATCTGCCGCTTGAACAGATTGCTCTCTCTGTCCAAAACGTTGGAGTTATCCCAGTCAATCACATGTTTTTTCTGTGTAGCATGGTCTGTGATTGTCAATTTATTTACCTTGGACTCCGATTGTTTCCTTTCTGATCTGGTGAATTTCCTACCTTCTTGGGTTTCCGTATCTTTCCGGTGTTCACCAAGGCGGACTCCAAATCGCCTTCCAATCTTTCCAATATAGGATGCGTCGCAGTTTTTACATCCGATTTTGTATACGCATTCTGCGACGTTTTCGTTAGGTGATTTTTCCTTAGAGTGTACAAGGATATTACGAAGCGTCTTGTGTGGCTTCATGGCTGTTGCTATGCCAATGCAGCAATATATCCTTTGAATGGTTTCGGATATACCCTTTATACACGGGATGACTTCTTGACCTTTGATTTTTTTCCTATCCTAGATTTGCCTTTTCTCGTTCCCCTTACTTTGGCACTGTTTTTTGTACCCGTTTTCGGACCCGTTTAAAGATGAGTTGCGTTTATACTGTTTCAAAGTGTCAAGGACACTCCAGGTAGAAAATAGTCGAATAGCAAATACCTTTTTTTCCCATGCACATATATATATGATTTAGTTTCACACTGCCAACTGACAAAAATAAAGTCCAACAAACAGTTAAGGCAAAGTTGCACTTGCAAGGCTTCTAGAAAAAAAAGTTTCGAGTGCCATAATTCCATACAACATAGTTGAATCGCAAATTTCTTTCATCGTGCACATCATCATTTGATGTGTTTAACTGTAGTTATAGTTACAAGAACAATAACTTTAATTGCAATTTTCATTGTATAAAGTTAAAAATCTTAACAGCAATTAAGGAGAAGTTACGCTTAGAAGCTTAGAATGATTTTTAGAGCGACTATTTAAGGTTTCAAGGGCGATAATTTTAGGAAAAATAGTTGAATTGCGAAATGTTGTCTTCATGTTCACCTTCATATGATGTTTAGTTCTTTCCCTGTGCCAAGAAATAAATGTTCTCACAAACAATTTATGAAAAGTTGTGTTCTCAAGGTTATTGGAGCAGAACTTATAAGTTTCAAGGTTGGTAACTACAGAAAGAAAAAGTCGAATTGAAAAATGCTTTCTTCAACGCATCTACATTTGATGTTCTTTCACTGTGCCAAGTGACCAATAATCTAACAAACAGTTTAAGAGAAGTTGCACTTACAAAGTTTCTGGAGAAAGAAAGTTTTCATCGCCATAACTCTATGAAAAATGATTGAATTTCGAAATTCTTTTTTTCACGCAAATGTACATATGATGTACTTTTGCTGTGCTTATTTACAAAAATAATCCAACAAAGAGTTTAGGAGGAGTTTGCTAACAATTATTCTAGAGCACTCATTAAAGTTTCAAGTATCATAACTCAAGGACAAAAAAGTCGAATTTCTTCTTCAGTTCAGATTTGTAATTGATGTACTTTAATTGTGCAAGTTATCAAAACAAAATCTAACAAAGAATTAAGAGGAAATTAGGCTAACAAGATTTATCAAGCAGATATTTCAAATTTCAAGAGCTATAACTCTTGTAAAATGTAAAATTACAATGATTTCGTCATGTAAATAAGCATATGATGTATTTTCACAGTTTTTAGTCGCATAGTTACTGTTTCCCAATAATAACTTGCAAGGGGCCAAATAAGTTCATACGTTAATGTAATGGGGTCCAGCAGTTTCTCTAAAGTGTTCCTGAATCTCATACCTTTGTGTGTAGAAAAAGAACTGAGCCATTAATAAGCATTTTTTGACTGTTAGATAATAAAACTATCTTTTATAAGTCTTCGTGTTTGTTAATTTTTTTGTTTGTTTTGTTTTGTTTTTGTTATTTTGAAGATAGGACAATTCCATCATTTTGTTTTTATTGAAACTTTCAGATCCAACAACATGCTTTTTCCGATATTGTGCAAAACAAATTGTCTACATATTGATCGGTTATGCCGATTCTTCTTGCTACCTTTCTTTAAACATAAACTTCAACAAGAAACAGTAGGAGATTCTGTAACGCATAACGATGATTTTGTCTGTAACCGCAGTGATCGTAGGGGCCGATTAGGGAAATAAGCTTCAAAATCATCCTACAATTTTGGTTAACATATATTTTGTTGGTTCATTATCATAATATTTTAGTGCACATCTCTTAACTGTCAAATATTATGTTTACGAAATCAGTAGGACTATAATTGCTTAGAAAATACTGGCGTTCTAAGCAATTAATTGTCAGCAGTGTTCGTTAAAGCGAAATTCGAATGGTCTTAAAAACACTCATTGACACTTCATTTACACTGAAACGAAAGTAAAAGTGATTATTTTATTAACATCTTTCCATATATTTCATATCTGTTTTGCTTTTTCAATGGGAGATTAAATAATACATCACGAAAGGCAAATTAGTGACTTTTTTAGTCTTAGGTTTTTTTCTGTTTCTTACGGGTAACGCTTCTGCAATGTGAACCCGGCTCGTTATTGAGTGTCAACCTAACCGGTATTTTGGCGACAAGTTTTGTGTTGTGCATACGTAAGTCAATGGTTTGCACAGGTGGAATCTGAGTAACATAAGACTGTTGAATCGAGTACTCAGACGATGGGTCAGTTTGTGTAAAGAAAACAGAAGAAGCCGTTGACATTTGAAAGGTCTCGAGATACCGACGCCTTTCTCATACGTTTCAATCAGGTTAGAACCTGGGTTGACTGGTTTTGTAGGAAGCTGGCAATACATTTAACAATATCGATAGAATGAAAGGCCCCCAAGATATTTAGCGATTTTGAGTCTCCTTGGATGATTTTAACATCCTTGTGGAATCTTTAAGGACGCAGTTTAAACCAAAATATCTCGAATCGTATGACCTTAACTGTCAATGTGTCGTTAAACAAAATGAAACCAACTCCAACCTTTGGGATTTTATTTTGTGCCGGGACACAAAATCGACCAGCTTCAAATGGGTAGCCGTAAGGGCTAGTTTATCCGTAGCCAGTGTTATGTGATCGGATGGTTTGCTGTGCTGAACATCTTGGACATGACGTTTGTACTAATGTTGTGGTAATTTGTGCTAGTTTCCGAGTAGTATTTGCATAATTTAGTGGCCTTTCTATGTATTTTAAGCAGTCATTAACAGTATCAGTGTTCCTGATGAACAGGAGTTCTACGTAAACTTAACATATATATAGATAGTTTGTGATGAGGTTGCACATTTATTTATGTTAATGTAAAACTAATATAGATTTATTTAGAAGGGGCAACTTGGTGGCCACTTGACCAGTTAGGATCAGTTTTTGTGGTAGGTTCGAGTCTGTCTTGCTGCCTGACTCCCTATCTAATTGTACATTATGCAGATTTGCCTGTTTCCTCCTAAATTATTGACATAGCACGTTTATAGCAAATTTTCCTACCGTACTACTGATGTCCTGTTACGAAATGAGCTGGTGTTTTAAACCATTTGACTATTACACGTAAAATGTAATCAAATGTACCTAATTTTCAAACATTCTGATGTTTCTTCATTATACTTTTTATTTTTACAGTGGACTTTTTTCTGCATAATATGCGAGCTAACTAGATACGTCTTAGTTCTTAACATCGTATCGAAACGACAGGATATTACTGGGGCTGCCTTGAGGGCTGTTTGGATTTGTAGGGGGTGTAAGGGTTCTGCATCGAACACTTAATGTCATCAATGTTAAGACGATGTCTAGAAACAAAAGTGTCACTTAAGAGCCACTTGAACTGTAGTCCCGCTGAGTTGATATAACATGTATACGGTAATATGAGGATCAGTGCACTGATTGGCAGATATCGCCGTATAAAGAGAAAGGAGAGGGAAATAAAGAATGAGGTATCAAGTGTTGTAATGGAAGCAATAACAATTCTTTTGATCTATTAATGAGATATGGACGTAACACGCACACAGCTAATTGCAACATTAACATTTGGTAATAGATACTGTATGACAAAACAGAATTCACTATATCATACAGTATACGTATCAAAAATCAAAAGATACAGCAAATTAATCGAATACAATTTTATTGGCAATGTCTCATACATCGTGTTAGCAATATTCGATCAGCAAAAGGCAGTGTGTTGTTGTTACAGCAATGACTCTAAAACAAATAAAGGACGTATTAACATAACAACTCCGTGAGAGTAAAAACATGGCAGCATAAATTCCGGTATTAATTGAATGTTTACAAACGTTTCCGAGATATGATTCTATGGTACTTTAAATTGTTTGTTGGTTTAGATAAAGGTTGATTTTAGGCTGTTGTTATATTTCATATCTTAACCACAGCAATTGTGATGCTGGCTTCGATTTTACACAAAAGGGGTCGCTCGATATCCAGTAAAAATGACGTCCCATCGAAATATCACGACTTGGACACGGGAACGTGATGTTCCTATTGGTCACATTTGTCATGAAATCAGCTAATAAGGACGTAGAAACCGTACTAATTGTTTATAATCTGAAAGAGTTTTAATTTTAGTTTATCTAAGTAATACTAAGTGTAAGAGGCATACTTACAATATTGCTTGCAGGCATTATACGGGTCTCCCGTGCACCCTTGGTTACAGACACACTTTCCGTGGTCTTCGTGAGCTCTGCTCCCGCACTTCTTGCGTCCACCATTATCTTAAAAATATTAAACAAAACATTTGAATGCACGAAAAAAACAATCGCTCAAATTTAAAAGCATATGGAGAAAATCATGAAAATACCTAAAGTTATTTTTTTAATAAAAACAAATACACAATTCAAATGTCAAATAAACCCTGCCTGGGCTGTAACCACCAATTGAAATATATAAGTTATATAACTGTGGAAGACGGATCATTGTTACTAGACATTTTATATACTACCTATTGCGAGCATTACTATATGCTACATAGTTACATTTGTGTGTGATATTTGCAATGTTAAATGTTTTGAGGTACGAATACTTTCAGATAGAAATTATTATTTAATCTGCCTTATAAAAAGATGTCAACAGAGGATTCTGGGATACAATGCGAGAAAGTAAAATTTACCACCTTGTCAATAGCAAAGTGTAACATTGGACGCAAAAAGTTAAGGACAGAGAAGAACACATAGTTCCATTAACCTTTAACCTTTAATCATGGTACACACTCTTACTCGGAAAATGATATCCTTTGCCATCAATTCCTAATCTTCGGTACAGCTTTTTAGACTAAGCAAAAACCTAATGGGTCGGAAAGGTGAAATTATGCTACAAAGCTGTAATTCTGTAAAAGACTTGTCAAACAAGTTCAGTGATTACTTCTGAATACAATCAGCTCGATCAGGAAAAATATTGACGAAGTGAACTCTACTGCTGACAATGATATCTCTGTCATGACTGCTGACATTAAATTTGATGGGGAACCATTGACAAAGCTCTCACCAACAACCCAGGAGGAGTTGCGCAATATTATCATGACCTCGCATTTGAAGTCCTGTGAGCTTGATCAACTGCCTACAGACCTATTAAATCAATGTCTTGAAGCACTGCTTCCTTTGATTACCTCAATCATGATCAAATCATTGGCTGAGTCAAAGGTTCTATTGTGTTTCAGGAAGGCACATGTTAGACCATTGTTGAAGAAGTCTGGAATGGACAAGGAGGAGTTGAAGAACTACCAGTGTCAAATCTGCCTTTTCTGTCTAAGATCCTAGACAAGGTTGTGTCCCGGTGTTTAGAGGTTCTCCATGCAAACAGTCTCTATGACAACCTGCAATCGGTCTTCCGTATGGGACACTACGTATACTGAGACGGCCCTACTACGTATACATAATGATATAGCTTCTGCATTGGACAACAAGTGCAGAGCGGTGCTTGCCATGCTGGATTTGACATCTGCATTTGACGTCATCGACCATGGCATACCTAATAAACGTCTGGAGTACTCGTATGTAGTGACTGATACAGCAATATGCTGGATACAGGCTTATCTGAGTGAACGACGACAGTGTGTTGCCATCGGATCTACCACCTTACATAACAAAGTACTAGATTTCGGGGTTCCTCAAGGATCGGTGTTAAGACCACGAAAATATTGCCTGTACTCCAATCCAATCGGAGAGATTTGTCGTCGCCATAGTCTTCGCTATCGTTGCTATGCTGATGCCACACACATTTACATGGTCATCAAACCACAGGACAGTTGGGATACAATTACAGAAAATCTGAAAGCTTGTTTGACAGATATCAGTACTTGCATGAACGTCAACATGCTAAAGCTTAATCAGGAAAAGACGGAATTAATCGTCTTTTCCCCAAAGTGTCAGCAAAAAATGGCTCTCCAGCTCAAGGTCTGTGCCAGAACTATTGAGACTGCATGTCCCAGCTGTTAAAAACCTAGGGGTATACTTTGATAATTCACTGAACATGGAGCCATTTTGTCGAAATGTGAAACTCAGGTTACGAAATTGACCGGTGTCCCATGATATACCTACCTACATGTACATACCAAATTTCATGAAAATTAGTCAATATTCAAATTTTGACCAACCAGAGGCCAGGAAATGGCAGCCATTTTGTTTTTTCACAAAACGAACACCACAGTTGTATTCGTAGTGCCATACTACGCCTACATACCAAATTGCACATACAATTAAAAAGAACACATAGAAGTTTAAGAAATTAAGGTAGTAAATAATAAGGGTGAGAAATCGTGCCGTAAGAACGTTTCTATTTTTGACAAGTCGCTCGAGTCTTGTAATAGGTATAGAAACGGGCAACAAGAGGCCCACTGGGCCTGCATCGCTCACCTGGTATAAATCTCACACTTGTAACCTTAAATGTGATCTAATATAAAGCTACAGGCAAAATAACAGTATTTATGATTAAAATTCATTCAAAAGAACCTGTTATCTTTTTTTAAAACATTTTACCCCTGTGTTTGAAAGTCGAACAAGGTCAAATTTTGTAGCCTTTCATCTCAGGATGCAACTTGCAAAATATCAACATTCCGGGACCCATGGTTATTCAGAAGATTTTAAACAAATTTGACCCCTGTGACCTTGAATATAAGTCAAAGTCATTCACTTTAACAAACATGGTAGTCCTTGATCCCAGCATGCTACTGATTAAATATCAACATCCTGGGCCTTTTGGTTATTCAGAACAATTTGTTTAAAGATTTTGAACATATTTGCTCCTTGTCATATTCAAGGTCATATATTTAAACAAACTTGGTAGCCCTTCATCCTAGTATGCTACTGACTAAATATCAGCATCCTGGGTCTTTTGATTATTCAGAAGAAGTTGTTTAACGTTTTTAACATATTTGACCCCTGTGACCTTGAAAATGGGTTAAGGTCATTTATTTTAACAAACTTTGTAGCCCTTCATCCCAGTTTGCTTCTGGTCAAATATCATCACCCTAGGCCTTTTGGTTATTGAGAAGAAGTTGTTTAACGCAAAATATTGACGCCCGACGCCGGACTGACGACGCGCCACGGCATAAGCTCACTTTGCCCTTCGGGCCACTGGAGAGCTAAAAACCAGAGTATAGAAAACAGAAATAGAGTTTGTTGTTTGTGTGTCTTAAAGGATATAGATGATGAATTATATTTTGTTTTAAACTGTCCATTTTTGCTGATTTACACAGGTCCTTTAGCAACCCTTACTATATCCTACACATTAGTATGCATACATTGATTAAGTTGTTTTCTACAGAAAATCAAAATCAAAAGGAAATAGCTAATTTGGCAAAGTATCTAAGAATATTGCCAATAGAAAACGACAAAATGTATTGAAGAGTTAGTCAGTAATATATATGTATATGTCCTTATTATATTCTACCTTTATTTCTTAAACTTCTATGTGGTTTGTTTTACTTGTATGTGAAATTTGGTATGTAGGTGTAGTATGGCACTACGAATACAAATGTGGTGTTCGTTTTGTGAAAAAACAAAATGGCTGCCATTTCCTGGCGTCTGATTGGTCAAAATTTAAATATTGTCTAAATTTCATGAAATTTGGTATGTACATGTAGGTAGGTATATCATTGGACACCGGTCACTTTCGTAACCTGAGTTCCACATTTCGACAAAATGGCTGCCATTTCCTGGCCTTTGATTGGTCAAAATCATATCCAGTAATAACTTTTGTTTTACGTGATGGAACATAATGAAATAATGAAAGTGATGAAGTCACAGCGCTCGGTTTCGACAAAAAACTAATTGATTTTAGATTCAAAATGTCGGCTAAATGCAGGCTTCTGATTGGTCGAAATTTAAATATCGTCCAATGTTTATGAAATTTGGTATGTAGGTGCAGTAAGGCACTACGAACACAACTGTGGTGTTCGTTTTGTGAAAAAACAACAAAATGGTTGCGTACTTAGCAGGGGAGGGGTGACTTCGCTATTGCTTTTGTTTGTTTGTTTGATTTTGTTTAACGTCCTATTAACAGCTAAGGTCATTTAAGGACGGCCTCCCCTGTGAGCAAGATGCATGCGTGTAGTGTATGTGTGTGTATTTTGGGAGGCTGCG
>JAUMHH010153027.1:0-18978 GCA_032359455.1 Chlamys rubida | reverse complement strand
TTGGTACTTAAATGAGAGGTAAAAGGTCAATGTCCGGTGTTATGTATTGATATCTTCAGCCTCCTTACCTGTCCAGGAATGGTACAAGTCTCTCACCTGTCCAGGTATGGTGTTGGTCTCGTTACCTTCCTGTAAGGCTAGAGCCATTTTATAACTGAACCATTTGTGATAATGCCATCAAAATCACGCGTACCTAATGTACTCCATTAAACTTTAGTGGATTGTATCAATATCAGCGACAATTTTATTACCCAAATGATCAGGTCCATTTTTATTGTGATATATGTACAGGAACTCGTTGGATTTTCTCTGGATACACTAAGACTTGCCTGCTTCTGATACCCCAGTCGTTTTCTTGGTACTGTCCAAAGTTTATTGCCAATGTACATGAAAATAAGTGTTTTCATTGAAAATGAGATATAATGTTTTAAATGACATTAAGACAGCAAAGAAATGATTTAGAAATATTTGATAGTACTGGTTTGATATTAGTTAATAAACACCTATTTACCAGTACCAATATTAAAACCTTTACAAAACCATTTCAAAAAATTCATAAAAAATTTTCCATTTTGTGTAGAAAAAATTCAACACTTTGAGATCTTAAAAAGATATTTCAGGGACCATAATAAAAAGCAATGAAAAATGATACTTAATTTTGATGAGATTGAAAGGGGCAATCAAATAATATGTTTTTGTAAATAATGTGAAGATTAGGGACACGTCTGATGAGGGATTACTGTAACACAATTAACTGGTATCTAAACAAACTTTTATCTGGAGTGGTTGAAGGGATTTATTATCACTGCAGTTACATTGTTAAGGTTTCTTGATAGGATTAAATTTGTATCCTTTACTCATTAGAGTTAAATACCTGATTGATGTTGGGTTATCTAGAATAGAGAAACAGAAGCTATTTTATGCTGTTTTTATATTTATCTTATTACTGTAGATTATGTACTCTACTGTTGATTATCACAGAGCTGTATTGTTGATTCTGTGATATACAGTCAAACTTCGATGTGTCAAGCTTTGCTAGACTATTGGGGAAAATTTGAAACATCGAGACTTTGACTCACGAATATTGAACTTGAAACATCTTTGAGATCCTTTAAAAACTGCTCAAAACCGAATGTGATCGTTAACTGATGAAACACAAGGCAACAAATTTAATTAGAAAACATTGGTTTAATATTACAATTGGAAAAGTATTTTTCATGTATTTATACACTGTAGTTGCGTGTTTGTGTGGTAATATGACCCTGCAACATGTTAATGTTGTCATACAGGTAATTGTTTCACTTTTATTTATTAGTTGTAATTTTCAATGTTTTCCTAATGATGGGACCTTGATTGTAGTTCCAAACAGTGAGAAATATTCGACTCATCGAAGTTTGATTCAAAATGGAATATCAGTAGAGTTATATAAGGAAAAAATTCAGAAATTCGAATTTACGAAATTCGATTTATAGAAGTGTGACTGTAACAGAACCATACTGTTGATCCTGTGATATCCATATCACAGAGCTATACTGTTGATCCTGTGATATCCATACCACAGAGCTATACTGTTGATCCTGTGATATCCATATCACAGAGCTATACTGTTGATCCTGTGATATCCATATCACAGAGCTATACTGTTGATCCTGTGATATCCACACCACAGAGCTATACTGTTGATCCTCTGTATTATTGGGTGTTATTATGTCCACAAAGATAAATTGTGTAAACAATGCAATACAACATCCGGTCAGGAGAAATACAATGTTTGTATAGAAGGATAGCTTAGTGTATTTAAGGGAAACTGACTTCTATTGTCATTAAAATGAAGACAGCAATTCGGAAGGATGAAATCTGGTTCATATTGCCTCAATTTGGTGGGTTCCAGGCTGTCATTAAATGGGGAGAAAAAATCGGTGGGTGGGATCGACTAACCTGATTTTGGAATCGTTGGATTCCCAGAAATCCTAGGAAACTGGAGCAATTGATTTTTTGTGGATTGTATGCTGGGCTAGTATTTACAAATTACTGGGTGATGGGATGCGGGCTGTCTGTTGCTCTTCCTTTGTTCTACAGTGGTAATAATTAGAATAAGGAACCTGATATTTTGCGTGATGTTTCACTCCATTTGTAGTTTAAGGCATGTTAGTCGGTCTCATATCCTAATTCATGTGTGTCAAATTCCAGCCCTTTCAAGGTCAATGAAACAGACAAAAGGGTTTCGTTTGCTTTGCTGTGAGGTCTTTGGGTACAATAATAATACTTGTCTGTTGGAATGAATAAATAATAATCGTTTCTATGGGGATATTTCTGATCAGATCTGGAGGTATTATGGGGGTATGCTGGTAGCTTGGTTCGCTATATATGTAGTTATGGAACGGTTTTGCTGCTATTAAGATATCCTAGTGGCTGTTGCTATTGCCTGGCAGGGTATAAATCAAGAATACTTTGTCATTTAAACAAAATTTATTGAGTTTAATTATAGGCACCAAAGATAGTGTTTTGTTCACATCATTTTGATCACTACATGCCAGCATGTTTACAGTTTAACTTTTATTTATTTGACAGTTGTTAATCCCTAATAACAATCGTTGCTGGGAGTTGTTCCAGGTTAACGAGACTCCATTGATAGTGTTGTGTACGACTGAACTAACCTCAGCCTCTGTTTGTGTCTCCCCAGGTTCTCCAGAGGGATATTGAGTCTCACTCCAGGAATGTCAATGCGGTGCTGAAGCTGAGTGAGCACCTGCAGGATGAAGCTGTGGTTGAGCGGGTGTTGGACCACAACCGTCTGTACCTGGAGCGCAGCGCCAACACACTCCAGCAACGATGGCACTCCGCTTGGCTCCTCTCTCTAGAGGCCCAATGTAGACTGGAAAATGAGTTGAAAACAAAAAAGGTTAGCACCTCTCTCTGCTCAGTCTCTAGACTCCATCAATGTATATATACTATATTTCAACTCCCATAATGTTACATTTCCTTTCCTGTTGCGATTTGTGATTGAATGATCCACAAATCAAAACCTCATATTCTCCGAATTTCTTTCACAAGCTATACAAAGGTGTGATTGAACACAAAGGTGAGATTTTCACCAAAATAGAACCTAAACATTTCATCTGACAGAACTAACTCCTTTATATCTTTTGCTGTACCTGATTACTTCCCTTTTCATTTTCGACCCTTTCTATGTTTTCAGACATATAGATAAACCTAAAAAGGTATATTTCTGCACATTTGTCATTACTGGATTTACTGGTACATGTAGTTGACATATATCATGCTTGGTTCCAAGTTGTTGTAGTATACTGTTAAAAATATCCAGTTTATCATAATGTTGTAATTCATTATAAATTATTTATATATTTTCCCATTTCAAATTTTTGATATTGTCAAAATAAAGTGGTTATATAGTTAACACTGGATAAGCACAGAGAAATTGTTTGATTTAAATTTTTCAGTCCTAAATTGTATTGCATCACAAAAATAACCCAGTGTAGAGCAAATGTGTTCTTAGGTGAAAAGTAGCAATGTCTGCTGGGAAAATTGAGCACTCTCTCTGGACCATTTATTTATCGAAAGACAGAAACGGAGTTGGATATTTACAGAGAGGAGGCGTATATGTAATTACTATAGACCAATTTCATCCCAAGGAAAATGTTCTAAGAAAGCTCCAACCCGGAAACCCAGTCTCCAAAGGAAATGGACAATATGTCTTCCGAACTGTGTACTACTGTACTGTAGTAGGTCTACTCTACCTAAATAAATTAGGCAGTTCTGTTTCCATGCCAATGCCTATGGGATCTATACACAAGTTGTTCCTCCATTGTTTCTGTTAGATGGGAAACTCATTATAGAGCTCTAGATATGGACAGGCTTCAATTAAGAAGGGAACAAGGAAAATTTGTTATATGTGTGATAAATATAACCCCACCGGCCCTGGTCCTTAGAAAGAAAAAGGAGTGTTAGATTGGACATTGAGAATATTCCTGAATTTGACTGTACATGTATATACAATGTAGGTTTAACCAGAGAAACAGTTCATTAAGCATCAAACTTAATGGCATTTACAGTCTATATGAATGACACAGTTTTGCAGGCAAACATCATAATGCATGCTAGCACATCATGCTTTATTTGCATTAAAAGCTGTGTCATTAAGACTGTAAATGCCATATCAACACAGATCAATGCTTATATTTACCGCTTTTTGAGTACTTTAATATCATGGAAATTAAAATCTGCTTGATAGAATTCAGTACATATGTATTTACCTTAGTCCAAATTGTTAGTTATCCTGGTGAATAGTTCCTTAGGTGGTAGTTTTGATAAGTTGTAACAAACTATTTAGTAGAGTTGAAGTTAAATAAGGGCTTTCCCTCATAAATAATGCTACTAATATCAATGTTAATCAATAAATCAAGTCCAGAAGGGAACTGAAAATATGTAATGGTGATTTTCAATAAGATATGGCAATGATAATCCTGCTAGTACAGTAACACTTAAAACAACCCATGACTTTACAGTCATCTTTTTCAATTGGCTAAATAGCCTAAAAAACATTTGATCAAATTGTATCACTAGATATGAATGAAAACTATAATTATTGCTAATAAAAGTGTTGTCAGGATGTTGACTTCATTTTATAGTATATCAATTATAGTATCCACAGGTATTGATAGAATAACAGAGGTCATCCAAGGACACACAGGTGAATGGGAGATCATTCTAGGAATATCAAATCTCCATAAACGTTATCCCTGGTTGACCACCACTCTTTATGGCATGTTCGGCCCTACCCAGGTCACGTGACTTGTCTTTGATCGTGGAATAGTCAATAGTATTGGTCATGTGACCTGTCTTTGATCAACAAGTGTAACAGTTTTTTGTGATTGTCGATATAGATATGGGTTGTTGATGCTCGAAGTCAATATATTTATTACAGGTCAAAGGTCACTGCTCAGGAAAACTGTAAACAGATTCATAGAAGTTGTTTTGGGACGGAATGTTGTATAGTAATTTATGATGATAACTTTTATTACTGAAGTAGCATTATCTGATTTTAGAATTAAATTAGAGTTAATGCCCTGCCTTACAAGTGGGCTGTTATATTCACACTGGTTTAGGGTATTACAGTGGAAGGACATTATTAAATTAACTACCTGGTAATATAATTTAAAATCAGTAGGTGACAGGGATTGTTGCAGTAGAAGGAATTTTAAATATGCTGAACATTTTTGAAAATTAATATATTTTTGAAAAAGGATTGTTTCATATCTGAGTTTGATCTTTCGAGTGAGAACTGTAGATAGCTAAAAAAATGTTTGTATGACATTTACGCCCTCACTACTTCTTTGATTGAAATGGAGCTAAACGTAAAATCTTACCAAAGTCAGTGAAGCAGAAAATATAGGTCATAGTGACCGACATTTATAATATAGGTGTAATACTTCTCAAGATGTATCTTCATATGAAGTTCAGTTGGATGACTGTTTGACTTCTAGAATTAGAATTAGTTGTGGAGCTGAACACAAAGTCTGACCAATGTTAATAAAGCCACATTATAGATCACAATGGCCGTCACATGATAGCTAGTGTAGTACTTTAGATGTGGAAGACAGCTAAAGGACTTGTAGTATCAGAGAAATGAAGCTTAACACAAAGTTTACACAAAACACAAAATTTAATGTGGTATAGGGCATACAAAGAGGAGTATCGCATATATAAATATACAAAAAATAATGCTGGTATGTTTTGGTACGTTGATAATGATCATCATAACCCACAAACTACAGACAATCGTTTAGAAGTTTTGGTGTTAGTGTAGAGTTAGGTTTTAGTACAGGGTTGTTTTTATTCCTAGAACTATTGTTGATGCAGTCTACACACAACTTTGATTATTGGCTGCCAAGACTTTGAGTTGAAACCTCTGGTGCTATATACATACATGATGTCTTTGGTGTGTACTGAAGTGCTTGTTTAGAAAAATCTATAGGAGAGCCTAGACAACCAGGAAAACAGAACCAAATAAGGGGATGAATTGAATTAATTTCCAAAGTTTACATAGTAAAATTAATCAATAATTAATATGCATTAATTATTTATTTTTTTATGACCAAATCCTGTTTATGAAGCATGCATTCTTAATGTAGAAACTACTCAAACTGAGTTGCTTCCTGTTGAATTGCTGTGTAAAAATGTGGATAGATCTCAACCTTTGTTCAGTTTTGTCAAATATTGATATGTTTAGCGACTCCAAAGATTTTAGAGACAAGATTTCTTGGAATTTTACAACAAAAAACATCAGCAATTGCTATCTTTCTGATTTTATTTTGAGATAAATGTACGTTCAATGAAGTAGACAAACAACACCTTTGGGAGTCCATTATCTTTACTGCGTTACCGGTATTGAACACTTTCCATTACCCGCGGATAAGATCAAGGGAATATTGCTCTAGAGAATTAGAAAATTGTATAAAAACAAGTTGGGTTCATGGTCAAGTATTTGACATGGATTTGCTAATGTTGTGTACCATAAACATGCAAGTTAATAGGTGACCGAAAGGCTATAAATCGACCAATAATATGTCACCTGTCTAGTGAAACCTGACCAATCACTTTTCCAGTTCTACCTAACAAAAGAATATCATGCCCATTTGGACAATGCCTCAGAGGTGTCAATGTATATTCCTATTAGTTCAATGTCCACCGCATAAATATTTCATCAATTTGGGCCGTAAATAGTGAAAAGCTCACTAGATCAAAGAAATGTTTGTATGCTGTGGATGCCCACTACATGTCCAGTTGTGAGGAAAGCAGGGTAATTTGGATGTTTGTGTTTTATGTGTTAGCCAAACAAAACATCAAAGAGAATAGAGACAAACATGGAATTCAGCTGGTATCGTTTAGGTAGGTTTCTTGTATTTGTTTTCTCTGTCGCATTGGTTTTGTCAAAAGGAATTTATTGTTTAGTAGGTTGTTTAGTAGGTTGCATATTATCAAAATTCATTTCTTCTTCTTCTTCCAAAAAAAATAGATACATTGTAGTACAGGAATTGGAAAACAAACTTGAAGGTTATGTTGCATATTATCCCTAAAGTATAATTTTTTTTATAATTAAGCCATAAGGAAGCAAAATAACTTGATTGAGATAAATTGTTTTATGCTTATTTTTTATCAAATTCAAATGTATTAAAAGAAATTTATGATGAGGTTATTTCATTAAAATTTACATGCAAATTTATTAGAGATAATTTACATGAGGAAATGATTTGCACTTTTTGACACTTTCGGCCGAGGATATTTCATTGATCCCAGTTCAGATAAATCCATTTAATTAAGAGTAAGTTATTTATTACAAGACAAATGCTTCCCAGTATAAACACAGACATAAAAGGACGGTGATAAATCACAGTGTAGAGGCTAGGTAATGGGGGATTTTTTCATGTACTTCAGAATTAAAGAGTTATTGCATACAATGGCTGACACTCTTTAGGTTTCATTAGTGAAATATGATGAATTACACACTAAAATATAATTACAATTTAGTTCTTTATTCTTTTGATATATATTTAATTTACTATTTAAATATGAAGCTTTTAGAGAGGAGCCAGTTTCTGTGGACCAAGTTCCCACATAAATGTTAGATGATCACTGATTACTGCAATGAAGCACGTAGGCAGGTCGGGATATCAGCTTGCTGAGGACTTGAAACGGTTGCACAGATTTTACAATTCATTGATTAGGCCGTGTTATAGAAATGTAGTAATATTATACAACTTCAGATTTACGTAATCGCTGAGTTGGAGAGCTGATAACACTGTGTTCGGTCGGACACATTGATTCAAGGATCTGTTGACAGGTCAGGATAAAAATAGGAATCGGGCAAATAACATTGATATTATTTTATGAAATTTCAGTTGGAGTTTGCAGATGTTATAAAGTCAAGACAAGGGTATAGTCAATACTGCAAGTGTAATGCTAGAAAATTATAAATCGTTAAAAAGGAATGTTTTCTTCTGCCCCTGAAAGAAGCATAGTGGAGAGGCCATTACAAGTTCTTTTCCATCCCTGTGTCTTTGAATCCCTGCAACTGGCCTTCATCTACAAAATATCTCCATCACTCTAAGTCTAGAATAGCATTAATCATCAAACTTCATATGAGGGTATATTTTGAGGAGTACTACACCGATATATCACTATAACTTTGGTTAGACTTTGCGTTTAGCTCCATTTCTTTGGTCAAATTTTTCCTTTTCGTTCCATTTTCATACTGTAATAGGGATTCTGTGTATATTTTACAAACGTTTTCTAGTTCTTATTGGATTTCTTATTCTTGGGGACTTATTTAGCTAGAAATAAAAAAAACAGGAAAATAAACCCAAGATACCTCTGCCCAAGTATTTTCGAGGAAAACCTATGTAATTTGTGGAAATACAGTTTTAGTTCAACTACCATTTAAGATAACTGAGAAACTCCATTCAAAAGAATGGATGCCCGGAGATTGTAGCATTAAGCTTTCCCTTATGATCGATTCAACATGTGCCGCTGTTGTCTTGGAAGAGGGGGTTTAGAACGGGGGAAAAGACAAAATACAAATGACATCAAATGTTTATTCATTTAAAATTGACTGCAGACCTGCTGTTTTCTGATGCTTGCCGACTCAACGGGCTGGGGTCTGTTCATTCCTTTTTATTGATTGTCGAGATAAAGAACTTGACTGTGGAGAATCGAGGACATTGACAAGTATTGGACTTTAGAAGGCACACTGACAGAGAAGATGTGTCGTTTTAGATTTAACAAGTTTATTCACACTCACACTTATTGACAAGTAAAGTGTGCTGTCTAGTTTCAGTAATATAAATTTATTCACACTTTTATTTGATAATAAATGAAGCTAAAGGATATGTCTAAAACGTGTTTGGTACACGGGGGTCGATGTAATCCCAATGACAATACACCTATGGTACATTTAATCTCCTGCAGGCTGCACATGTAGGACGATCCTGGGGCTTCAATAATCATTTCTTTACGGGTTTATAATAAGTTGTGTGTGTGCATAGAATATCAAAACTACATGGGTCTGAATAAAGTATTGAAGTGCTTGTGGAAAAGCTTTTCATTGTTCTTGTGGTAGCTAGATATTTTATGAAATATTTGACATTTTTTACGTCTCCTTCATGTATAATCTAAATCTATCATAAAAAATTTAGTTTCTGATATTTCGTTTTTTTCTCATTGAATAGTCATAGAATAGATTTGATTTGCAGTTGCCTTATAAACTGAAATTTACCAGTGATATTCACCTGTATAATGCTGACAGCATTGTAACATTCTATCTACTTCACTCGTTAGAATTGAATGGTGTCATTATGGATAGATGACCTTTACCTGTATATGAAGGTCAGCCTCTTAAGATGACCCTTACAGGGAGCTGCCTGTATATGCAGTCATTGGATATGGATGTCTGGATCCTCTGTTTCTGTACTGTATATACATTATTTAGACCCTTTCTGATCAATAATGCATAGCAGCGAACATACACTTTGTGCTTAGGATCGGTGAGATAACACCAAGCTATATATAGTATCACAGGGATTATCACGACTCCCAGTGGGTTTATGTATGATCAGATGATTAGTGAGACGATGGGAATGATTTCGTGACAATTCGGTTGCAATTTTCTGTCCGTTTCTATGGCAATCTCTCGGCTCCCCTTCACACGTTTTGGTTGGAGTCTTAACACCCTTTAATGAGAGCCACTGTATCTATGTCATGTCGTAACGACATCATGCAACAAAGTTCTCGCTGATAATCAGTTGTGGAAATGAAAATGCATGCAAGTGCTAACACTGAGACAATGGGATTGAGCGACTTGTAGTGGCATTCTTTTGTAACGGAGTGTTACAGAGTGTTAGGTAGGCTAAATTTCCTTCAGTTGTGAGGATTTCGTCTCAAATCTATTGTGATTAGGGTCACCAATTCCCAGCGTGATGGTATTGATCTGTCAGTTCTCTGTGATGAGGCAGAGAAATCTTTGTGATGTAATGGTCAGTGTGATTTCCGGCTGTTTTCTGACCAACCCAGACTTGATAATTAGGACAAACTCATCACAAGTTCCTCTGGTGTTGTCATATTGTCAATATGTTACAACATGTACGATGGCTATTCTAGTATACTCTTTCTGAAAACTCCACACAGGGTTACATTTGTAGCTGCTAGTTTTGAGGTGCGGCGGGACTCTACCAAACTGTTATATTTCCTATTCATTTAGTTATACATGTACAGCTAGAACAATAACAAAACTGAAAATCCAACAGCGGTGTAAAATGTTCCCCCCTTAATTAAAAAAATAGCTGTATGAAATCAAATCTGTTAAGAGTACAAGCCACTAAAAGACATGCTCAGTTTTGTCAAATTGTCTTTTTCTACCTCATCTCCAGATGGAACATCCTGAGGACAATATACATACTTGCCAACTCTCCATATCTTTAATGAAAAAAATAACAAAACGTTTCATCTAGCTTTTTTTGCTCAGACTCGTAGAACAAATCGGCTTAATCCATGACATTTTATTCTCACATTTTGTGGAATACATATAATTGTAAGTAAATTTTGCCACATGATTTCTCTCCCATGAAAAATTTGAAAGGTTGGCATTCATGAATGAGACCATTACATGGTTTTAGTCTCGTGGATCCTGAAGTTACTGGTTTGAAATCTTTTTCCAAGGTTACATCACTAGCAATAGAAATGTTTCAAAAAGTTGTTTGATTCTGTGATACTAACTACTCAATAAATCAGATGACATAATGAAATGCAATTGATATAAAAATATCAGGTTAATGACTATTGGATCAATTATGTCATTCAATAAAATGGAACAATATCAGTTGTAATGGTCACACGGCTGATTGAGTATTTGACAATTGTGTGGCAGCGTTAGATAATGTAATCTGTGTTATTACCATCTGTAATCACTAACCCTACTCTTGTTTTCATCAACTGTCGGACAAGGAACATGGTCCCAAGTTATTAAGTTATACATTTGTTTTCTATCAGTCAAAAATCTCTACCTTTTGACAAGAGAACTGCTTAGAAAGAGTTAGAAAGGATGTAAGGTTCATGAATAAACATGACAATGTCGGTGGGAAAAAGAAACTTCTTCAGGGATGTGATTCTTCCTCTTTTCACAGTTGCCTCGTTTTTCTTTTCATGCAAAATTACCATGATTATAAACGTTCTTGATTTGTTCCGAAATATTAAAAAAAAAAGGTGAAGTTTCTAAATGGGTGAGGTGTGTTCCTCCCTTTTCACTTTGATTTCTTCTTTCTTTTCCGATAACATCCCTATTTCTTCCTGATCTGTATTCCAGACTTTTTTCTTTTAATTTTATTTAAAGGGATTTACTTCATGTTGTGGTCGTTCATATACCAAACAATGCTCTCAATCAAAGACTAACACATTGTGTTGTATCTATGAAAGTATTTTACCTGATAAAATTAAAATTAACTATAATGATGAGTGTATTTTGGAAAGGTGCATTGTGAGACTATAGGTGTTGTAGGATAATGATATAATTGTATATGATGGTAAAACAGTTTGGGGAGAACCCTGATACACTGTTACCTGTAGACTGAAATAACATATTTCCCCCTTTTATTATCATATTTGGTATAACCTATGTCTTTGTTTGTTCTCCAGGTTACATTTCCGTCCCCAATTCTCGGCAGCAAATGGATCCCAGATCTGCTCAAATTTGACAGTGACTTCCTGGGGGGTAATGTGAGTGGGTCCGGCTTTGACGACAGCTTTGGCCTCCCATTACGCCAGGCAGACGTAGCTGACTCGCCACTTTTAGACGATAGCAGTTTTGGCCTTGACCGTAGCAGCTTTGGCCTAGACCACAGTTCAGAGAACCAGAGTGGAAAGGACAGTGCAGTGGTGAGCGAGGTGGAGGGTAAAATGTCCTCGGAGTACAGCGACTCTGACCTGGACATGTTAAAACACCACCGCCTTAAGTCCGACTCCCGGGACATCGGCTACAGCAGTGGAACCACAGAGTCACTCGGCCACATCAGCACAGAAAGTGACTGTGAGGACATCAAGAAACTTATTGCTGGAGCAGAGCGTCTAGTTACACCTGAAAGATCAAGTGCTGGAAACAAGCAGGGCAAAGAGGACAATTCATGTGATGCAAGTAGTGAGGAAAGTGATGGCGGATCGGATGTGTATTCCACCGCCAGTGATGATGGCAGTAAACAGGAAGCCATGTTTGACAGTGTCCTTGGACTGGATTACAATTCTGATGCGTCACTACCTCAGAATCTTCCAGCATTCCACAACACTGTGAAACTTCGGCAGCGGAAATGCAGAAAGGACCGACCTTGGAGCGCCATACAGCTTACAGACATAGGAGATGACTTTGATATATCGTCACTGTCTCGGTCAGAGACGGCCATTGATCGCCTTAGTTATGGAAGTGAGCACCTGTCGGCCAATAACAAGTTGGGTGGCTCTGCTGCTACCTTCCCTCGTGCTGGAGCGAAGCGCAAGCTGTACGAGTCCAGTCAGACAAGTCCTCCTGAGGGAAGTGTGTTTGACTCTAGTGAGTCTGAGACAGAGAGCTCAGGTGAGTCAATAAGTTTTCAATAGAAAAACATTATTCTTATAGTAGATGCTAGTTTTTACTGAAAATGTATTTTAATAAAGCGAACAAAGTATTCTGATGAAGTATAAGCTTGGGACAATAGTTTGATTAAATACAGAATATGATAATATGGTTATTTAAAAGTAGTCCTTATTCCATATCTTTGTGTATTACAGCCTGCTCTGATGATTATGAGACGGCACAATCTGACATCCTGGTGTCCGATGTGGAAGATGGTCTCAACAGTACAGCTTCTGTCTCAGAACCAGCGTGGGATAACTACCACCAGGTAAAACTGGTCTCACCTTAGGGTCTGGCTTTATCGCATCTTACCGTACAGGATCAAACCTTGTCACCTCTCACCACACATGGTCTCCCCTTATGGCACCTCAACGATAGCATCAAATCCCACCCCACATGTTTTGTACACAAGACACTCAACACACAGAGGCCTACCTGGTCATATCTTACCACAAAGGGGCCTACCTGATCATATCTTACCATAAAGAGGCCTACCTGGTCATATCTTACCACACAGGTCTACCTTGTCATATCTTACCACACAGGGGCCTACCTGGTCATATCTCACCACACAGGGGCCTACCTGGTCATATATCACCACACAGGGGCCTACCTGGTCATATCTCACCACACAGGGGCATACCTGGTCATATCTCACCACACAGGGGCCTACCTGGTCATATCTCACCACAAAGGGGCATCAGACAACAGCATCTGTAATTATACAATATCCGTTTTATTTAAAAGATACAGCTGTTTCATACAGTCACTTCTAATTTCTGTAAATGTCAATCTCTATGGTAACTACGAAACATATGATTTGTTATGCTTAAAGCCATGGATACAGGCAGATTTACATAATGTACAATGTCACAGCTGCTGTGTAAAAACATACCACCAACATGTCTAATTTGATACCATTGCCTCACCTTTTCATTCAATAAACATTTCTAAATTATAAACAATATCCATCTTTTCACTAGACTAAATTTTGAGCAAGCTCATTAGACTTACTATAGCAATATAACTCTTATGAGAAAAAATGTTCTTCTGACATTATAGAAAGGCAAAGTCCACTTTATGCTTTGTCTGATAAATAGGACTGAAAACCAAGAACTTCAGGTGTGTTTAATACTTCACGCCAGGATACACATTTAGAAATATTGATCAGCAGTTTTCTATTGATACACTTTGTATTGAATATCTGACATGCACAGCTGCACAATGTAAGCTGCTTGTCAATGCTTTCCCTTCATTTCAATCATCAATCACATGACACATTTTCTTGAAAATGAAATCATTCAATAATTTGAAGCTGTTTGATAGGATACACTGTATACATTTCTGTGAGAAAATTGACTATTACATAAGTTACGGTAGTGGTGACTTTTCCCCTGTCATGTCTGACGAGATTGTAGTGATGTTTGATAGTATGGACGGTACACGGGCAGAATTTACTGAAGAGTGGGAGAAAGATGTCCATTCACTCTTGTTTGAAGGGCAAACTATCTATTATAAAATTGCAAGTAATTTCTATTATAGATGTACATCTGATTACAATATAGTTATGCTCAAATGATATTTTTTTTATTACATGAGAATGAGGTATAGAAATATAGTGGTTGTGGTCTTTTCAAGGTAATATAGCACAATTTTACTTCCTCTGTAAGAAGTACTACTGCTCTTTAATTTATTCAAGAGATACAATGACAGATCATTAATACAAGATCTGCTTGTATCGAATAAATATCTCATGAGCTTCTCATATGGATGTCAAAATAAAAATAGATGGTAGACATTTTTTTCCATAATTAAGTTATAATCTGACTCAGATATATTCAAAGTTGCATTTTATCCCGACCTCTGAGCTCACTGACCTTTGTATGATCTTGCCCTTCAGGTATACATGTCCATGGGGGAGGATCAGGAGGAGCAAACGTTGACATGGAACCAGCTTGAGGAGGATCTCGAGTTTGACGAAATCTACCCCTCCCCTAAAAACGTATCCCTGGTCTCTGCCGAAATGGAACGAAGGAAAAAAGAAGGAAAGAGTAGACCTCGCCTGGTGACACAGAGCAGTCGTCAGGGATACGACAGTGACTCAGATTTAGAGGATTTACACTACTTCCTGGAAGACTCGGCCAGTCAACTGAAAATAACTGACCACTGCCTTAAGAAACGAAGAAAAGACCAGTTCAGGACAGGCATTGCTATGAACTCCCACAAATATGTAAGTCTGTAGGATAGTGTACTGGTCATGTGTTACTGGTAAAAAGTGATACCTAGTCATGAATCGTCTGTGGGCATGCATTTAGTGTTTCTCATTATAAATACAATGTTCCACCATACAGTACATAATATATATCTGATGAATAAATTTTTCCCTACTGGCTAAAAAAGTTACTGCAAAGTACTGTTTTGGTTTAAAAATTATTTGTAATATATAGAGTTGTTTATGAACACCAGTTTATAAAAGGTAAAAGCGACTCATAGTTGTTTCCTTCAGCTAACATGAAGCTATTATCAACATTTTTATTGAGGTTTGGAATTTATTGAACTAATCTTTTCTGTTTCTAGGCTGAAATCATTGCTACCTGTCAAACAAATATAAATTGTCTACAAAGTGTCTACAACCACCTGCCTGCCGAAGCCACAGAGCCACAATTAGAGAACTTGAAAGGTGAGTCACAACTAGAGAACTTAAAAGGTGAGTCACAATTAGAGAACTTAAAAGGTGAGCAGCTGATAGCAAGTACTTGTTTGTAAACCTGACCCTTTCTTCCAACAGTTGCCTGCTTCTTTTGTTTGTAAAATAATCCTGTGTAAATAGTTACAATTAATCCCCTGATTATGATACATATGCAGATATAAGAATTTATATGGTCTCTTAAGAGAATCCGAAATTGCATATTCAATTCTCTGTTTCCAAATAATCAGGCAGAATTTATCAAAAATGTTTTTAATTCCTGAAAATTCGATAACCGTTGGTGTTATTTAGTTTTAAGTAAACTTTAAAGTTTATGAAGTATTCCCAATAAACCTTTTTACCTAATGCCTGACTGGTTTTCTGATTGGGTGTAAACCACTATAATGTTTCCCTGACTGATTAAGTACATGTATATGACACTATCCCTATTGACAGACATGCTGTACCAGTGGGAAAAGCTACATGCCTTCGCGTGTGAGCGTCAGCAACAGTCGCAGGCGTTGTCCAACATGGTTAAGAGTATGAGCGATGCCCGGACTGGTCTACAGAGCTGTGAGGTGGAGGGCACGCCCCAGCGATTCTCCTCAATCACTCAGGTGGAACAATGTCTCAAACTAACAAAGGTACTGCAATAACATAATCATATATATTGTTAAACGGCCAGTAGTGTGGTGTATCTGTGATTAATATTTTTGGTAAATTCTGTTAGAATGTGACTCGGCATTCAGACACAAAGTGAAGGTATTCTTAAGAAAATGTCACAGATTGGCTATTAATCCATAGTCAGTTTTTTATTTCAATATTTTTTATTTTTTATTTGATAAATAAATGCATCAATAAGTTGCTTAATTAAAGTAGTGTAATTTGAGATAACTTTAGTGAAAGACATTTGTGTTTTATCTTGGAAACATTGTTCTTCCTTATTTCAGAAAAATCACGTAGTGCTTCAAAGTGTACAACAAACCATCAGGGGTTTGTACAAAACGGGTCAGAGTTTCCGGCAGGATCACCCATCCATCAATCTGGATGTGTTTGTAGAACAGCTGAAGCAGGCTGACCTTGTGTCCAGTCTCAAGCTGGAAAGGTGTGTATCAGAACAGGTCTAGTCTTAAACTGTGAATATGTCTGACTGGTAGGAGGTCTAGCCTTACATCAGAGAATAGAATAATACACTCAGTATCTCACAGTACAAGTGATAAACGGGAGATGGCTGTGGTGTTGTAATAAAAGTGGAGACAATGCTATAGTGCATACCCTTCAAAACTTGTGATTTGCAGATTTAAGTATAATTCTTGACTGAGTTTTACTACTGATGTAAATCAGGAAATGGTAATGTGTAACCTGATCATGTAGTAACCGATAGCTTGTGTAAATAAAGATGTTTTCAAACATGAAGCCAAAAAAAAATATGTATGATTCAGGTACCCTGACAGACCCTAGTTTTTACCTCAGACCCTCACAATTTACCTCACTCAAAAATAAAATAAACTCTAAATAAATTCCTACCCACCTACCTTATTAAGAAAGTGGTAATATGAAACATCACTAATAGAGTTGATTATTTTATCATTTTCATTTAACCAGTTTTTAAACTTTTCCATTTTAATCTGAAGATACACATATTAGATTAATTACACCATTTCCTCAATCCATGTATCGTAACTAACTTACTATTCATAAGTTGTCTCCCTTTGTGATTCTCTCCAGAGTGAACCAGGACCTGCCCGACATACAGCACATTCACAACCTGTGGAGTGAGTATGTCTTGTTGCGTGGCCAGCTCAATGGTTTACTGACAGACGGATTTACAGAGGAGAATCTGGACCTCCAGGTTTGTTAAATTTGATTGATAAATGTATCAGAAGTTTTGTATGGGGATTTAATGGTATAAAATTTACAAAAATGTTAAAAGTAATATTATTTTCAAGATAATGGTAGTATATGACAAAATGGATATTTAAGTACATATTCAGGGAGGTATTTATCACTTCAGGATCTTCTAGAATTTCCTAATTAATTTTTATATGATTTTATGTGGAACCATACTTCCCCGAGAGTAAGAACATACTTGGAATAAAAGCTTACATGAGTTTTGCCATGAAATTTGTTAAAGTTGACATCTTATTTTCTAAATCTTTGATATAGTAAAAGTAGTTATATGGGTAACAATGTTTATTACAGGACCCCAATGGACCTCTATATAAGGTGGATCAGATGATATCCCGACTGCAGGCCCTCCGTGGCCAGTTATCTCCCTTTATTGATGAGGTGACCAAGGTGGAAATGACCATGTCAATGGCGGAAATCCATGAGCAACTGTGTAAGGCCCAGAAACACTGTCGACAGCTGGAACAGCTGGCAGTGTTTGGAAACTCACAGGAAACTATGGAGCAGTAAGTTATTACTTGTGAGAACTGGCTAATTGATGATGGACATAACTTACATTAAAACAAAAAATGATCGGTACCTCTTTGTCATCCGAAGACTTCATATTTGTAATAAGCAATTTCCAAATGGGTTTTTTGGGGGCTTGAATTTAGCTTTATTTGTTAAAATGTGGACAATTTTATGAAGAAATATTACAAAAAATTCATATAAACATGATTTGTGAAAACTGGAAGAAAGGATTAGGTGTAGGAATTAGCTGTGCCATAAATTTAATAATTGTTTCTTGGTTATTTACAGAACTGATATTAAAACAACTCTGGCAGCAAATCCAGCATGTTTTCCTTCACCATCAACATCATTATCATCTTCTCCCTCATCTTCGTCCTCATCTTCGTCTGCCTCCTGGCTGAAGTCAGGTTATGTGCGAGCAGCCGCTGTGTTCATGATGATGGGTGTGGCCTACATGGTCGACCCAGATCTCGTCAAACGTATTGGAGACTTTAGTGTCAATGTCACCCCGGAGCTACGATACGTCAATGGCCCACCTCCTGTGTAGTAAATGTTGTAATATAGTTCTTTGTGTTAAGATATAAAATACCACCATGACAGACATTTAAATTTCTTGCAAAAATGTTTCAATTATTGAAGTAGAATACATCTTTTATGGACAAAAATAAGTAAAAAAATCTTCATTTTTAAGTGACATTTTATTTGATAAATAGAATCCATAAATATTGACCATATGTAAATTTTCATTCATCAATTTTATGTAGAATAAATAATTGGTTTTGAATGTATATACATGATATTTAGGTTGTTTGAGGGATTAAAGTGGGTTGGTAGGGTGGGGTTGTTTGATTATCGAAAGAGAATATTTATGATATTTGGGGTATTTATAATATTGTACAATTGTTTTGAGTATGTAAATATTACATATAAATTATAATCTATTGTTTTATTTAAGGTATGACTCATGATTGTACACACATATCAACTGTAAATGCTCAATGCATTGTTAATAAGAACAAAGGAAATTAATATTCATTAAATGTTGAGTGATAAATAATTTATTCCACTGACTACAATATTAAAGATATAGATTGGATTGTAAAATGTTTTACATACACTGTAATTCTGTCTTTGCGTATTGCAGAGTTATCTTCTCTTGTGAGCAGGTATTGATTGTTACGTCATTGTTTTGTGTGAGAAAATT